>JANJGN010001799.1:0-107098 GCA_026770705.1 Isurus oxyrinchus | reverse complement strand
CTGCACTCCCTCAGTACTGACCCTCCTGACAGTGCTGCACTGTCGGAGGGTCAGTACTGAGGGAGTGCTGCACTGTCAGAGGGTCAGTACTGAGGGAGTGCTGCACTGTCAGAGGGTCAGTACTGAGGTGAATGCAAAAAATCCCACAGCCACTATTTTAAGGAGCGCATGGTGGGTGCGGGGTTCTCTCCAGTGTCCTGGGACCAATATTCATCAAAGCCACTGAAGTACAGGTGATCTGTGTCATTATCACACTGCTGGTTGTGGGATCTTGCTGTGTTGTTTTCTACATTACAGCAGTGACTTTGCAAAGCATTTCCATGGTTCTAACGCACGGAGAGGTGAAAGGGTTTACTTCAATCTCAGCACTGACACTGGGAGTGTCGGCCTGGAGTAAAGGGCTCCAGTCTCTGGAGTGGAGTTCCATCTCACAACCTTCTTACCCAGAGTAGAGGTGGGAGGGGGAGAGGGGGGGGGGGTGTGGAAGAGTGTGGGGGGGAAGCGGGCGGGACGGGGGGCTGAGATGGTGGGGGGAAGGGGGTGGGGGGAAGAGGGGGGGAGATGGGGGAAGGGGGTGGGGGGAAGAGGGGGGAGATGGGGGAAGGGGGTGGGGGGAGAGGGGGGAAGAGGGGGGGAGATGGCGGGAAGGGGGTTGGGGGGAGAGGGGGGAGATGGGGGGAAGGGGGTGGGGGGGAAGCGGGCGGGACGGGGGGCTGAGATGGTGGGGGAAGGGTGTGGGGGGAAGAGGGGGGGAGATGGGGGAAGGGGGTTGGGGGGAGAGGGGGGAAAGGGGGGAGATGGAGGGGAAGGGGGGGAAGGGGGCTGGGGGGAGGGGCGGGAAAGGGGGGAGACAGGGGGAGAGGGGAGAGAGGGTGGGAGAGGGGGGTGAAGTGAGGGGGAGGGGAGGGGAAGGTAGGGTGGGGGGATGGGGGCAGAGGGATAGGGTGTGGGGAGAAGGGGAGAGGGTGGGAGAGAGAGGGGGAGGGGAAGAAAGAGGATGACAATGTGGGGGGGAGAGTCAGACAGATAGCGAAGAAAGAGAGAGAGAGAGAGAGGAGAGGTGGAGGAGGGGGCAAGTGGTGGGGGTGAGAGGCGGGAGCAAGAGGTGAGGGGCAGGGGCGAGGTGGAGGGTGAGAGGCAGGGGGCTAGTGGTGGGAGGGGCGGGGGGGGAGAGAGGAGGGGGGCGTGGTTCGGGAGACCGGGGGCGAGAGGCGAGAGGTGGGGGGCAAGAGGTGGAGGGGCAAGAGGAGGGGGTGAGAGGCGAGGGGCGAGAGGAAGGGGCGAAAGGAGGGGGCGAGAGGAGGGGGCGAGAGGAGGGGGCGAGAGGAGGGGGCGAGAGGAGGGGTGAGAGACAGAGAGAAATCCGGCGAGTGAGAGACGGGGAGGGCAAGAGACAAAGATGGAGGAAGAGTGAGACACAGATGGAGGGAGAGTGAGAGAGACAGAGAGGGAGGGAGAGAGAGAGAGACAGGGACGGAGGGAGAGTGAGAGAGAGACAGAGACGGAGGGAGAGTGAGAGTGACAGAGATGGAGGGAGAGTGAGAGAGACAGAGACGGAGGGAGACTGAGAGAGACAGAGACAGAGGGAGAGTGAGAGAGAGACAGAGACGGAGGGAGAGTGAAAGAGAGACAGAGACGGATGGAGAGTGAGAGTGACAGAGACGGAGGGAGAGTGACAGAGACAGAGACGGAGGGAGATAGAGAGAGAGACAGAGACGGAGGGAGATTGAGAGAGACAGACGGAGGGAGACTGAGAGAGAGACAGAGACGGAGGGAGAGTGAGAGAGACAGAGACGGAGGGAGAGTGAGAGAGAGACAGAGACAGAGGGAGGGAGAGAGAGAGAGACAGAGATGGAGGGAGAGTGAGAGAGACAGAGACGGAGGGAGAGTGAGAGAGAGACAGAGACAGTGGGAGGGGAGAGAGAGAGAGACAGAGATGGAGGGAGAGTGAGAGAGACAGAGATGGAGGGAGAGTGAGAGAGACAGAGAGGGAGGGAGATTGAGAGAGACAGAGACGGAGGAAGTGAGAGGGACAGAGACGGAGGGAGAGAGAGAAGGACAGAGAAGAAGGAGGAGAGAGAGAGAGAGAGAGACAGAGACGGAGGGAGAGTGAGAAAGACAAAGACGGAGGGAGAGTGAGATAGACAGAGATGGAGGGAGAGTGAGAGAGACAGAGACGGAGGGAGAGTGAGAAAGACAAAGATGGAGGGAGAGTGAGAGAGACAGAGATGGAGGGAGTGAAAGAGACAGAGACGGAGGGAGTGAGAGAGACAGAGACGGAGGGAGAGAGAGAGAGACAGAGATGGAGGGAGAGTGAGAAAGACAAAGACGGAGGGAGAGTGAGAGAGACAGAGATGGAGGGAGAGTGAGAGAGACAGAGACGGAGGGAAAGTGAGAGAGACAGAGACGGAGGGAGTGAGAGAGACAGAGACGGAGGGAGAGAGAGAGGGACAGAGACAGAGGGAAATAGAGAGGGACAGAGACGGAGAGAGTGAGACAGATGGGGGGGACTGGAGATATCCAGGGAATTGCAAGTCAGTGAGAGGTAATGGTGAGATAGAAATCGGGAGAAAGCTGATGGGCTTCGTCAGTCAGAGCTCCCTCTGTAATTAGCTGAATCCCTGTGTGCAGTGAAGCGTGAGGGGGTCCCGCTGAGAAGCAGCTGCGGGAGCCCCTTCCATTATCACTCGGATAATTAACCAATTGAATCGCTGCCGGATTGTGCACAGAGCTGGCGGGGTGATGGGAGTCAGCTGTACGATCCCCCCCCCACCACCCAACACCTATCTCAACCATGGAAGCTCGAGAGAGAGAGAGAGAGAGACAGACAGACAGAGAGAGGCAGAGATAGAATGAGAGAGATATAGAGACAGAGACAGAGAGGGATAAAGACAGGGAGAGAGGGATAGAGACAGACAGAGAGAGAGGCAGAGAGAGAGAGAGAGAAGGATAGAGACAGAGAGAGAGACAGAGAGAGAGAGGGGCAGAGAGAGAGAGAGACAAGGATAGAGAGAGAGAGGAAGAGACAGAGAGAGAGGCAGCGGGAGAGAGAGAGAAAGGCAGAGAGAGAGACAGAAGGATAGAGAGAGAGAGCCACAGAGAGAGAGCCAGAGAGAGAGACAGAGAGAGAGAGACAGAAGGATAGAGACAGAGAGAGAGGAAGAGACAGAGAGAGAGAGGAAGAGAGAGAGACAGAGAGAGAGACAGAGAGCCGCAGAGAGAGAGAGAGATAGAGACAGAGAGACAGAGAGAAAGAGAGAGAGAGACCGAGAGAGAGAGACCGAGAGAGACAAAGAGAGATAGAGGCAGAGACAGAGAGAGATAGAGAAAGACAGAGAGAAAGAGACAGAGAGAGAGAGATAGAGAGAGAGCCACAGAGAGAGAGCCACAGAGAGAGAGACAGAGAGAGAGAGACAGAGAGAGATAGATAGAGAGGGAGAGAGGTAGAGACAGAGAGAGAGAGCCACAGAGAGACAGAGAGAGAGACAAAGAGAAAGAGATAAAGACAAGGAGAGACAGAGAGAGAGAAAGGGAGAGACAGAGAGAGAGAGACAGAGAGATAGAGACTCAGAAGGATAGATAGAGAGAGCCACAGAGAGAGAGAGAGAGAGAGAGAGGCAGAGAGAGAGAGACAGAAGGATATAGACAGAGAGAGAGAGGAAGAGACAGAGAGAGAGAGGCAGAGAGAGAGACAGAAGGATAGAAAGAGAGAGCCACAGAGAGAGAGAGACAGAGAGAGAGAGAGAGAGAGAGACAGACAGAGAGACAGACAGAGAGAGACAGAAGGATAGAGACAGAGAGAGAGGAAGAGACAGAGAGAGAGAGGAAGAGAGAGAGACAGAGAGAGAGACAGAGAGCCACAGAGAGAGAGAGAGAGAGACAGAAAGACAAAGAGAGAGAGACCGAGAGAGAGAGATCGATAGAGACAAAGAGAGATAGAGGCAGAGACAGAGAGAGATAGAGAAAGACAGAGAGAGATAGGGAGAGACAGAGAGATAGAGAGACACACAGAGAGAGAGAGAGACAGAGAGAGATAGAGACACAGAGAGAGAGAGACAGTGAGAGGGAGATAGATAGAGAGCCACAGAGAGAGAGAGAGAGACAGTGAGAGAGATAGAGACAGAGAGAGAGAGAGAGAGAGAGAGCCACAGAGAGAGACAGAGGGATAGAGACAGAGGGATAGAGACAGAGAGAGAGAAACAGAGAGAGAGAAACAGAGTGAGAGAGACAGAGAGAGATAGAGACAGAGAGAGACAGAGAGAGCGATAGTTAGGGAGAGAGGTAGAGACAGAGAGAGAGAGCCACAGAGAGACAGAGGGACAGAGACAGACAGAGAGACAAAGAGAAAGAGATAGAGACAAGGAGAGACAGAGAGCGACAGAGACAGAGACTCAGAAGGATAGATAGAGAGAGCCACAGAGAGAGAGAGAGAGAGAGAGACTGAAGGATAGAGACAGAGAGAGAGGAAGAGACAGAGAGAGAGAGGCAGAGAGAGACAGAAGGATAGAGAGAGAGACAGGATAGAGAGACAGAGAGCCACAGAGAGAGACAGAGAGAGACAGACAGAGAGAGACAGAAGGATAGAGACAGAGAGAGAGGAAGAGACAGAGAGAGAGAGGAAGAGAGAGAGACAGAGATAGAGGCAGAGAGCCGCAGAGAGAGAGAGAGAGATAGAGACAGAGAGACAGAGAGAAAGAGAGAGAGAGATTGAGAGAGATCGATAGAGACAAAGATAGAGGCAGAGACAGAGAGAGATAGAGAAAGACAGAGAGAGAAAGGGAGAGACAGAGAGAGACAGAGAGACACAGAGAGATAGAGACACAGAGATAGAGACACAGAGCGATAGAGACAGAGAGAGAGAGACAGAGAGAGAGAGACAGAGAGAGAGAGAGAGAGAGAGAGACAGACAGAGAGACAGACAGAGAGAGACAGAAGGATAGAGACAGAGAGAGAGGAAGAGACAGAGAGAGAGAGGAAGAGAGAGAGACAGAGAGAGAGACAGAGAGCCACAGAGAGAGAGAGAGAGAGACAGAAAGACAAAGAGAGAGAGACCAAGAGAGAGAGATCGATAGAGACAAAGAGAGATAGAGGCAGAGACAGAGAGAGATAGAGAAAGACAGAGAGAGATAGGGAGAGACAGAGAGATAGAGAGACACACAGAGAGAGAGAGACACAGAGAGAGATAGAGACACAGAGAGAGAGAGACAGTGAGAGGGAGATAGATAGAGAGCCACAGAGAGAGAGAGAGAGACAGTGAGAGAGATAGAGACAGAGAGAGAGAGAGAGAGAGAGAGCCACAGAGAGAGACAGAGGGATAGAGACAGAGGGATAGAGACAGAGAGAGAGAAACAGAGAGAGAGAAACAGAGTGAGAGAGACAGAGAGAGATAGAGACAGAGAGAGACAGAGAGAGCGATAGTTAGGGAGAGAGGTAGAGACAGAGAGAGAGAGCCACAGAGAGACAGAGGGACAGAGACAGACAGAGAGACAAAGAGAAAGAGATAGAGACAAGGAGAGACAGAGAGCGACAGAGACAGAGACTCAGAAGGATAGATAGAGAGAGCCACAGAGAGAGAGAGAGAGAGAGAGAGACTGAAGGATAGAGACAGAGAGAGAGGAAGAGACAGAGAGAGAGAGGCAGAGAGAGACAGAAGGATAGAGAGAGAGACAGGATAGAGAGACAGAGAGCCACAGAGAGAGACAGAGAGAGACAGAGAGAGACAGACAGAGAGAGACAGAAGGATAGAGACAGAGAGAGGAAGAGACAGAGAGAGAGAGGAAGAGAGAGAGACAGAGAGAGAGACAGAGAGCCGCAGAGAGAGAGAGAGAGATAGAGACAGAGAGACAGAGAGAAAGAGAGAGAGAGATTGAGAGAGATCGATAGAGACAAAGATAGAGGCAGAGACAGAGAGAGATAGAGAAAGACAGAGAGAGAAAGGGAGAGACAGAGAGAGACAGAGAGACACAGAGAGATAGAGACACAGAGATAGAGACACAGAGCGATAGAGACAGAGAGAGAGAGACAGAGAGAGAGAGACAGAGAGAGAGAGACAGAGAGAGAGAGATAGAGAGAGAGCCACAGAAAGAGAGCCACAGAGAGAGAGAGAGAGAGAGAGACAGAGAGAGACAGAGAGAGATAGAGAGGGAGAGAGGTAGAGACAGAGAGAGAGAGCCACAGAGAGACAGAGAGAGAGACAAAGAGAAAGAGATAAAGACAAGGAGAGACAGAGAGAGAGAAAGGGAGAGACAGAGAGAGAGAGAAACAGAGAGATAGAGACTCAGAACGATAGATAGAGAGAGCCACAGAGAAAGAGAGAGAGAGGCAGAGAGAGAGAGACAGAAGGATATAGACAGAGAGAGAGAGGAAGAGACAGACAGAGAGAGACAGAGAGAGAGACAGAAGGATAGAAAGAGAGAGCCACAGAGAGAGAGAGACAGAGACAGAGAGAGAGAGAGACAGACAGACAGAGAGACAGAAGGATAGAGACAGAGAGAGAGGAAGAGACAGAGAGAGAGAGGAAGAGAGAGAGACAGAGAGAGAGACAGAGAGCCACAGAGAGAGAGAGAGAGACAGAGAGAGAGAGATCGATAGAGACAAAGAGAGATAGAGGCAGAGACAGAGAGAGATAGAGAAAGACAGAGAGAGATAGGGAGAGACAGAGAGATAGAGAGACACACAGAGAGAGAGAAACACAGAGAGAGATAGAGACACAGAGAGAGAGAGACAGTGAGAGGGAGATAGATAGAGAGCCACAGAGAGAGAGAGAGAGAGATAGAGACAGAGAGAGAGTGAGAGAGAGCCACAGAGAGAGACAGAGGGATAGAAACAGAGGGATAGAGACAGAGAGAGAGAAACAGAGTGAGAGACAGAGAGAGATAGAGACAGAGAGAGACAGAGAGAGAGAGCGATAGTTAGGGAGAGAGGTAGAGACAGAGAGAGCCACAGAGAGGAGGGACAGAGACAGACAGAGAGACAAAGAGAAAGAGATAGAGACAAGGAGAGACAGAGAGAGACAGAGACAGAGACTCAGAAGGATAGATAGAGAGAGCCACAGAGAGACAGAGGGACAGAGACAGACAGAGACAAAGAGAAAGATAGAGACAAGGAGAGACAGAGAGAGACAGAGACAGAGACTCAGAAGGATAGATAGAGAGAGCCACAGAGAGAGAGAGAGAGAGACAGAAGGATAGAGACAGAGAGAGAGGAAGAGACAGAGAGAGAGAGGCAGAGAGAGACAGAAGGATAGAGAGAGAGACAGGATAGAGAGACAGAGAGCCACAGAGAGAGACAGAGAGAGACAGACAGAGAGAGACAGAAGGATAGAGACAGAGAGAGAGGAAGAGACAGAGAGAGACAGACAGAGAGAGACAGAAGGATAGACACAGAGAGAGAGGAAGAGACAGAGAGAGAGAGGAAGAGAGAGAGACAGAGAGAGAGACAGAGAGCCGCAGAGAGAGAGAGATAGAGACAGAGAGACAGAGAGAAAGAGAGAGAGAGATTGAGAGAGAGAGATCGATAGAGACAAAGATAGAGGCAGAGACAGAGAGAGATAGAGAAAGACAGAGAGAAAGGGAGAGACAGAGAGACACAGAGAGAGATAAAGACACAGAGATAGAGACACAGAGCGATAGAGACAGAGAGAGACAGAGAGAGAGAGACAGAGATAGAGAGAGAGCCACAGAAAGAGAGCCACAGAGAGAGAGAGAGAGAGAGAGATACAGAGAGAGAGATACAGAGCCAGAGAGAGAGGGAGCCACAGAGAGACAGAGACAGAGAGAGAGAGACAGAGAGAGAGAGAGAGAGAGCCACAGAGAGAGAAACAGAGGGATAGAGACAGAGGGATAGAGACAGAGAGAGAGAAACAGAGTGAGAGAGACCGAGAGAGATAGACAGAGAGAGACAGAGAGAGAGAGAGATAGAGAGGGAGAGGTAGAGACAGAGAGAGAGAGCCACAGAGAGACAGAGGGACAGAGATAGAGAGACAAAGAGAAAGAGATAGAGACAAAGAGAGAGAGAGAGAAACAGAGGCAGAGAGAGAGAGACAGCGGGATAGAGACAGAGAGGGATAGAGACAGAGAGAGCCACAGAGAGAGAGAGATAGAGACAGAGAGAGAGAGCCACAGAGGGAGAGATAGAGAGATAGATCAAGACAGAGAGAGACAGAGAGAGAGATAGAGATAGAGAGATAGAGACAGAGAGAGTTGGAGACACAGAGAGAGACAGAGAGAGAGCCAAAAGAGAGAGACAGAGAGAGACAGAGGGACAGAGACAGAGAGAGAGACAAAGAGAAACAGAGTGAGAGAGACAGAGAGAGAGACACAAACAAAGGGATAGTGACAGAGGGACAGAGACAGAGGGACAGACACAGAGGGAGAGAGAGGGGGATAGAGAGAGAGAGGGAGAGAGATAGAGACAGAGGGATAGAGAGAGGGATAGAGAGAGAGGGAAAGAGAGAGGGATAGAGAGAGAGGGATAGAGACACAGAGACAGAGAAAGATACAGAGGGATAGAGACAGAGACAGAGACAGAGAGAGAGAGAGACGGGATGACTGATCAGGATTGTAAATTCAGATTCATAGCCGGGGAATAGGAATGCGCTTGGGTTCCGAACAGCTGCACTCCACAATCGCTGCAGAGCTTAGGTGTCCTACCTCAGATAGGCGCGGGGCCAGGCCCCAAGGTGTCTGTCACAGACTGGGAATGCCCTCCCCATCCCCCCCCACCCCTCCCGGCAGGGAGAACAGTGGGGTGCTGGTGTAGCTCAGCTGTCTGGGCAATGGTTGCAAGCCTAGCTCTCCAGGGCATTGTGCTGCACCCAATCTCTAAGCAGGCAGCAGCTGATCTCGCCATCTGTCCTTGCTGCGTTTGAACCAGTTTCCCCAGACGCCAGGGGTTGTGGGGCAGGGGGAGTGAGCACAGGGGAGGGGGAATGTGTCGCTTACATGATCCAGTCTTTGATATAGGCAACAGACCTGTGCACCTGCTCCATGATGGGGTGCCCGGGGCTGTTGCAGGGTGTGCAGTGACTAACTTCAACCTCCCCATCAAGAAGTGAAAGCCTTCTGTCCCTTTGTGTGGACACCGCACCTCGAGGAGACGAAACAGTGGAGGGTGAGGATGAGGAGAGCACACTCGCAGGGGAAAGAGAGGGAGAGGGAGAGAGAGAAAGAGGGAGGAGAGGAAGACAAGGGAAGGGGGAGCGCAAGAGTGCAGAGGGAGGGGGAGAGAGAGAGAGAGAGAAAATGGGAGAGATCGGGGAGGGAGAGTGGGGAAAGTGTGAGTGAGGGTGGAGTGAAAGAGGGAGAGAGAAAACGAGGGACAGGGAAGGAGGGAGAGTGCCAGAGAGTGAAAGGCAGAGTGAATCAGTGAGAGTGGAGAGAAAGAGGAAGAGAGAGAGAGAGACAGAAGGAGAGAGACAGAGACAGACAAAGAGGGAGAGAGAAATTGAGGGACAGGGAAGGAGGGAGAGTGCCAGGGAGTGAAAGGCAGAGTGAATCAGTGAGAGTGGAGAGAAAGAGGGAGAGAGAGAGATAGAGAGAGAGACAGAAGGAGAGAGACAGAGACAGAGAAAGAGGGAGAGAGAAATTGAGGGACAGGGAAGGAAGGAGAGTGCCAGAGAGTGAAAGGCAGAGTGAATCAGTGAGAGAGGAGAGAAAGAGGGGGGTGAGAAAAGGAGAGATGGGGAAGGAGGGAGAGTGCCAGAGAGGGAGAGGCAGAACGTATCAGTGAGAGAGGAGAGAAAGAGGGGGGTGAGAAAAGGAGAGATGGGGAAGGAGGGAGAGTGCCAGAGAGTGAGAGGCAGAACGTATCAGTGAGAGAGGAGAGAAAGAGGGGGGTGAGAAAAGGAGAGATGGGGAAGGAGGGAGAGTGCCAGGGAGTGAGAGGCAGAACGTATCAGTGAGAGAGGAGAGAAAGAGGGGGCATCAGAGAGAAAAAAGGAAACGACGGGAGAAAGGGCATCAGGAGGATCGGAGGTGAAAGCGAGAGAGCTTAGGAGAGGCAGAGAGGGAGCAAGGGTTTCAGGGGGAGGGACAGAATTGGAGGGGCAGGGAGTGAGGGAGCATGTCAGAGAGGAAGAGAGGCAAGGAGGGGGAGGGGTGAGGGAAGAGCCTCAGAAGGAACAACGGGAGGGAGATGAAGGGGGCAAGGGGACCGAAGGTGAGGGAGGGAGAACGGAAAGAGGGATGGAGAAAGCAGGCGACAAAGTGATGAAGAGAGGGAGATTGAGTGAGGCGGGGGTTGGGGTGGGGGGAGAGGAGGGTGAGTTGTGGCACCACTGTTGGAAGCCTGGTGCCTGCAATGGAGGATTTAAGTTGGTGGCGCACCCCAGTGCCAGCCCATCTACTTACTGTTATTGTGATTGGTGACTGTTGGTAGCGAGACTCCATCTTTGTACCAGACGATCGAGGGCACTGGGTATCCATTTCTGCTGGTGCAAGTGCCAATCTACATGGCAAAGGGAGGATCGAGTCAGAGATATAAGTGCTCACCACCCTGGAGCCAGCCAGTGCCCATCTCTTAATCACGCCCGCTAACCCATTGCGAGAGACGTCAAGATGCTACCTCGGCCTGTCCTAACGCTCAACAGCTTCCCTTTGGCGGGGGCCAACAGGATTAACCCTGCTGGCGACGCATAAGAAATAACCAGGAGGCGGAGGCCATTCGGCCCCTCGGGGCTGCTCTCATAACTCATTAAGATGGTGGCTCACTGTCTCCCTCAGCCCCCTTCTGCCCCATCCCTCGGCTCCCTCAGCGCTCAGAAACCTCCCCACCTCAGCCCTGGGCACGCCCAACGTCTTGAGCGTCCGCAGGTCTCCGGGTTAGAGAATTCCAAATGTTCACCGCCCTCGGTGGGTGGGGGGGCGGGGGGGGGGTTTGGAAGGAATTCCTCCTCTTCTCCGTCCAAAATGGCCGACCTCCTATCCTGAGACTGTGACCCCACCTCCCCCCTACCCACCACCCCCCCCCCCCTTGTTCTAGGCTCCCCCGCGGGTGGGCGGGGGCTGGAAGGGGGGAGAAAAAACCTCCTCAGCATCTACCCCGCCAGACCCCCCCCCCTCAGAGTTTTAGGCTTTTCAACGAGCTTCTTCTAAAACTCCAAGGAATGTCTGCCCCTTTTACCCAACCTCACCAGGGGCCATCCTCTTATTCCCACCGCACTCCCCCCCTCCCCTCCCCTGCATCTTTCACTCCCCCCTCTTGGCGGTTTGAGGTGCTCCTCGACCACAGCAACCTCCTCCAACGTCAACGGAAAACAGCAGAAGGTCCCGGCCATCTTTGCGCGGGTCCCTCTCTCGCTCCGTGGACCCCCCCCCCCACCCCCCCTCACCCACTTTGAGCTCAGAAGCATCCCTCCGGCCTCCGGGAGTGTCGCCTTACCTCCGATGGATGCTGCTCGGTCACTGAGAGGCTGGCTCGATTATACTCCACCTCGGGCTGCTCGGGGGCATCTGCAAGCGATAGTCAATGTGTCAGCAATCAGGGAAAAGTGTCCCTTGCGGGCGCCGCATTCTGGTATGAGACACAGGAACGAGAGGAGCATCCAAAAGTGCACATCACACCACCAGCTATGGCCCTGTCAACAACATACAGTCCCCACCACCCCCACCGCTTCGAGGATTAGCAACTGCGCAATTGGTGCTGGATAAACTGTTCATTTTTAAACTGAGATTGATCCGTTTTTGTTAACTGTTACTTTTCTCCCCCTTTATTCATCGCCGGCAAGGCCAGCATTTGTTGCCCATCCCTATTTGCCCTTGATCTGAGTGTCTTGCTCGGCCCTCTCAGGGGGCAGTTAAGAGTCAGCCACCTTTGCTGTGGGGTCTGCAGTCGCATGTCGGGCCAGACCGGGTAAGGAGGGCAGATTTCCTTCCCTGAAGGACATGACTGAGCCAGACGGGTTATAAACAAGATCGGAGAGAGTTGTCAAGGTCACCGTTAGGGAGGCGAGCTTTATATTCCAGCTTTATTGACTGAATTCAAATTCTACCAGCTGCCCGTGGCGGGATTTGAACCCATGTCGCCGGGGAATTAGCCTCTGGATGATCAGTCCAGTGACATTACCACTCTGCTGCCATGGCCCCCATGTTGAACACTGAAGGAAAGAGGGATTTGTTGCCGAACCATTTTGTCTCATCCACGGCGAGCAGGGGAGTGTTCATAATGGGCAGAGGACAGGCCGTACTCACCCTAAACAAAATGTCCACAGTTAGATGCGATTCCACTATTAGACAGCACTTGCTGAGCAATCCTGAGTGTGCTAATAACGACACTAACAACTAAATTCAGGAAAATCAGTCGAGCTCATGACATGGCTCATTTATGTTTGCTCGAAGTCACGTATGCTCATGCGCATGAACTGATCCCCTGAAAACAAGGGGGGTGGGGGTACGTTCAAGCCCTGCGCCTTCCTCAAATTGTCCGGGATCTTGGGAAGCCTTTTTCCCGTGGAAAGGCCTCAGCCAATGAGAGTCAACTTGCCAACGAATCGGCACCATATTTCCTGTAGTATATATTGTTGCAATCATTGGAAATTTGGCACTCTTGCATTTGTCCTGATGAGTGCAAGGTGAAAGGTAGGGCCTTCCAGATCACAGTAACTCGCTGTATGTGTTTATGATAATCAGAGTCGATCGATAACTACACAAACCTTGTAGTTTGTGGGTACCTGTTTTGTTAATTCATTCATGGTGTGGGGGCATCGCTGGCTAGGCCAGCGGTTATTGCCCCATCCAAGTTGCCCTTGGGGACTGAGTGACCTGCTTCAGAGGGCATTGAGGAGTCAACCGCATTGGTTGCGGGTCTATGTCTGGAGTCACACGTAGGCCAGACCAGGTAAGGCCAGCAGATTTCAGTGAACAACAATCCAACCACGGTTTCACAATTAATTCCACGTTTTCCTCTTGGAATTCAAATTTCACCATCTACCGTGGTGGGATTCGAACCTGGGTGCCCAGAGCGTTACCCTGGGTCTCTGGGTTACGAGTCCACCCCCTACATGGTTAAAAGCTAAGCAGCAAGGCATGATGGTTAAAATTGTTCAAAAATGAAAGATCATTCCATTACTCATTCTGGAAGGTGGTTACTCATCTGGGCAGCCGTAGAAGGGGAAGTGAGATTCGACGGCTGGGTTCGAATTGTCCAATCTGGATTATATGGTGAGGCAAAGGTCATGAGGTAACTTTTTGATATTTTGGATCTTTTAAATTAATACATGTAGCTGCAGCTGGAAGGCATCTTGATGAAGATTAGGTGAGTGTTGGAGTATACCAACGTGACGAGATGTATCGCTAGCTGTTGGCGTACGGCTTAAGAAGGGACCTTGACCTTTGTCCAAGTAAACATTGGGACATATCGTTCTTTTCTACGTTTCAATGAGTGATATTAATAGAGATGGCAAAAAAGTGTGGAAATGGTGAGCCTTAGGAAATGTGCCAAAAGAGGAACATACCGATCCGGGGAAGGCCTAGTAGGCCACTCAGCCCCTCGAGACTACTCCGCCGTTCGATAAGATCATGGGCTGCTCTGCGCTGCGGCCTCAGCTCTACTTTCTTGCTGACACCCTCCCATTCCCTTCGGCTCCCTTAAGTCCGCCTTAAAAAAATATGCAGTGACCCAGCCTCCACTGCTCTCTGGGAAAGAGAGTTACTCAGACTAACGAATCTCAGAGAGAGAAAAAATTCTCCTCATCTCCGTCTTAAATGGGAGGCTCCTTAGTTTTAGAAGCTGTGCCCCCTAGTTCTAGTCTCTCCCACGAAGGGAAGCATCCCCTCGGGATCTTGCTTGTTTCAATAAGATCGCATCTCATTCTTGTAAACTCCAATGGGCACAGGCCCAGCCTTTCTAACCTTTCTTCTTAAGATCTGCCCCCTCTCCGCCCAGCCAGTGTTGAGTAAACTTTCTCTGAGCTGCTTCTAATGCAAATACATCCTTACTTAAATAAGGGGACCAAAACTGTGCACAACGCCCTGTACAACTGTTTCAAAACTCCCCTATTTTTGTGCTCCATTCCCCTTGCAATAGACAGCAACAATCCATTTGCCTTCCTAATCACTTGCTGCACCTACAGACTAACGTTTTGTGATTCATGTCCCAGGACACCCAGATCCCTCTGCACCGAGTTCTGCAGTCTCGTGTCGTTCAGGCAGTACACTGCTTTTCTATTCCTCCTGCCAAAGTGGATATGTTCACATTTTCCCACCTTACACTCCAGCTGCCAAATTTTTTGCCCGCTCACTTAACCTGTCTGCATTCCTTTAGACTCTCTGCCCCCGCTTCAGAACTTACTGTCCCACTTTTCCTGGTGTCATCGGCCAAGTTAGCTCCCATACATTTGGTCCCTTCATTCCCCCAAGTCCTCGATATAGATTGTGCATTGTTGTGCACTGATCCCTGCCGCTTTCCACTACAGTTTACCAAGCCGAAAATGACCCATTTATCTCCACTTGCTAACTAACCCTCGGTCCACGCTGATATGTTACCCTCTACACCAAGAGCTCTTATTTTCTGCAGTAACCTTCGATATGGCACCTTGTCGAACACCTAATCAAGTGCTAAATGGGCCGATCTCTCCCCTCTGGGTTAGAAGGTCACGGGTTCAAGCCTAATTTTTTTATTCGTTCCTGGGCAACGTGGGTGTCAGTGGCTAGGCCAGCGTTTATCCTCCATCCCTAATTGCCGCTTGAATTGATTGGCTTGCTAGGCCATTTAGGTCACATGTAGGCCAGGTAAGGATGGCAGATGCCAAAAGGGAAGGGGAAGTGTCGGAAATGGAGCACGCGAAGGTGATAGAGGGGTGGAAATTGGAACGAAAATTGATAAATTTTTCCAGGCCCAGACAAGAGCATGAAGCAGCACCAAAGTAACCATCGATGTACCGGAGGAAGAGTTGTGGGAGGGGGCCTGAGTAGGACTGGAACAAGGAACGTTCCACATACCCCATAAAGGGACAGGCATAGCTGGGGCCCATGCGGGTACCCATAGCCACACCTTTTATTTGGAGGAAGTGAGAGGAGTTAAAGGAAGGTGTTCAATGAGAGAACAAGTACAGCCAGAAGGGGGAAATTGGTAAAACAAAAACAGAATTACCTGGAAAAACTCAGCAGGTCTGGCAGCATCGGTGGAGAAGAAAAGAGTTGACGTTTCGAGTCTTCATGACCCTTGGTGGTGGTTGGAGATTGTTCGGGCCTCTGTTCGAGGAAGAAGCTAAGGGCCCTCAGACCATCCTGGTGGGGGATGGAGGTGTAGAGGGTTTGGACGTTCCATGGTGAAGAGGAGGCGGTTGGGGCCAGGGAACTGGAAATTATTGATATGATGTATGGTGTCAGAGGAATCATGAATGTAGTTGGGAAAAGACTGGACAAGGAGAGAGAAAATGGAGACAAGATAGGGAGAAATGAGTTCCGTGGGGCAGGAACAGTCTGACACGCTAGATCTAAAAGGACAGTCCTGCTTGTGGATCTTGGGAAGGAGGTAGAAGCGAGCTGCATGGATTTGGGAAAATCTTAGATATTGTTGGCATACCTCAAGGGAAGACAAATCCACAGTCAACAGAAAAAAACCCAGAAGACATGAAATAATGTCTTTGGACAGCAAGAACCAGGAGTCGCTGTCACAACTGTTGCTGTTGCTAAGTATCAATTTTTATATATTAATTAAGCTTAATAAATTTGTACTGCTAATTAAACACTCAGTGTCAATGCCTGTTGGGTCAAGGAGTGGTTAAGATCTGCATATCCACCACAATTCTTACTTGTGTGTGTAAAAAAAAAATTCACCCCCTCACTTGATTCTTCTCACCAGCCAGCGAGCGTGAACCGTTCGCTTGAATATCAGTCTCCCAAGCTGTCGATTCCCAGGTGCTAACTGCTCTCTGCATTTCAGACAGAGGCAGTTATGTTTAGTTATTAGCTCAGCCCAGAATGATAACATTGCGCATTACATTCTGGTGAATCACTCAGGTTCGCAGGCTGGGAGAGAACAGTGCTATCAAATCATCCTGTCCTCTCTGGATCAAGATGCCAATGAGTGGGGTCAGTCTATCTGGGGCTGTGCGCAGTGCCCATGAACGCACCTCCAGCAGCATGGCATTCCAGAGCCCAGCAGGCAGGTCCAGAGTTCAGCAAGAAGGTCAGAGAAGTGGTGGGGACCGCAAACAAATTCAACGTCCTCTCCAGCCTTATCACAAAGGATTACACAGCATGCCCAGCACAGAAACAGGCCATTCGGGGTTTGGGTTCATTGGGATTGTGTCCAATGGGAGTGAATGGGAAGGAGGTGATTAATCCATTGGGATTGTGTCCAATGGGAGTGAACGGGAAGGAGGTGATTAATCCATTGGGATTGTGTCCAATGGGAGTGAATGGGAAGGAGGTGATTAATCCATTGGGATTGTGTCCAATGGGAGTGAATGGGAAGGAGGTGATTAATCCATTGGGATTGTGTGCAATGGGACAACGCTTCCATGATGTTGGTTCTGACTGGCTGCAGCCCAAGGTTACTGTGTGAACTGCACTGGAACCTCAATACTTCTCTCGTTTCTCAGCCTGAGCCAGGGTCCAGCCTCCCATTCCTCAGCGAGTTCCCCTTACCGTAGACTTTCAGCTCCGTCTTGCCCTCCTGACTGCCCGCTGCTCCAGCGATGACCTGACACAGGAAGGACCTTTCGTCCATCAGCTCAGCCTGGCTGATAGAGAGGGTGTAGTCGCTGTCCATGGTGGCTCGGTCACTGTAACCCGTGCCCGGGTCGGTCACGCTGCTTGTTGCATCCTTAAATGCAATCCTTTGTCGCTCTCCGAGTTTATTTATCTAGGTGGTGGGGGCAGGACAGGGAGGGGTGCCGGGGGGGGAGGTTAGGGTGCAAAACAGAAAGGCACAGGCAATTAACATGCGACAACAACTTATATTTATACAGCGCCTTTGACTAAATAAAACATCGCAACGTGCTTCACCAAATACAGGTTGAACCCGAACCTACTCAGGGAACGTCAAGTGACTAAAAACTTGGTCAAAGAGGTTGGTTTGAAGGGCCATCTTAAAGGAGCAGAGAGAAGGGCGGAGAGGTTTAAGGAGGGAATTCCAGAGCTCAGGGCCCACAGGCAGCCAAAAGCACGGCCGCCAATGGTGGAGCGATGGAATCGGGGGATGGGCAAGAGGCTCAAAATGGAGGAGAGCAGAATTCTCGGAGGGTTGTAGGGGCTGGAGGAGGTTACAGAGATAGGGAGGGTTGTAGGGGCTGGAGGAGGTTACAGAGATAGGGAGGGTTGTTGGGGCTGGAGGAGGTTACAGAGATAGGGAGGGTTGTTGGGGCTGGAGGAGATTACAGAGATAGGGAGGGTTGAAGGGGCTGGAGGAGGTTACAGAGATAGGGAGGGTTGTAGGGGCTGGAGGAGGTTACAGAGATAGGGAGGGTTGTAGGGGCTGGAGGAGGTTACAGTGATAGGGAGAATTGTGGGGGCTGGAGGAGGTTACAAAGATAGGGAGGGTTGTAGGGGCTGGAGGAGGTTACAGAGATAGGGAGGGTTGTAGGGGCTGGAGGAGGTTACAGAGATAGGGAGTGTTGTAGGGGCTGGAGGAGGTTACAGAGATAGAGGGTTGTAGGGTCTGGAGGAGTTTACAGAGATAGGGAGGGTTGTAGGGGCTGGAGGAGGTTACAGAGATAGGGAGGGTTGTAGGGGCTGGAGGAGGTTACAGAGATAGGGAGGGTTGTAGGGGCTGGAGGAGGTTACAGTGATAGGGAGGGTTCTAGGGGCTGGAGGAGGTTACAGAGATAGGGAGGGTTGTAGGGTCTGGAGGAGGTTACAGAGATAGGGAGGGTTGTAGGGTCTGGAGGAGGTTACAGAGATAGGGAGGGTTGTCGGGGCTGGAGGAGGTTACAGAGATAGGGAGGGTTGTAGGGTCTGGAGGAGGTTACAGAGATAGGGAGGGTTGTAGGGTCTGGAGGAGGTTACAGAGATAGGGAGGGTTGTAGGGGCTGGAGGAGGTTCCACCTTCCCCTACACTGTTCATGAACATCTGTAAACAGTTGAGCCCTGGTCAAGCCTCAATGCCAGTTTAACTGGATAACCCTGTGCCCGGTGTGCAGGGGGTGAGCTGACGGGTGTGGGGGTGAGGAGGAGTGTGGCATTGAGCAAAGGGTTAAATTACGGGCACAGCCTACGTATACTTGGCTCATATTCGCTCCTGTGTAGCAGCTTAAGGGCTAATCTAATCAAGGGGTTTGAGATGATTAAAGGATCCTGTAGGGCTTATGGACAGAACCTAATCCCCCTGGTGAAGGGGAGAGGGGAGGTGAGTCCAGAACAGGGGGGCAGGACCTTCAAATTGGAGCCAGGCCACTCAGGGGGTGACTGCAGGAAACACTTCACACAAAGGGGAGCCGAGGTTTCCAACTCGCTCCCTCGAGAAAGCCATTTGGGCCGGGAGGGGTCACTGGAAAATGTCAAAACTGAAATGGGTAGAATCTTGATGGGCACGGGGGTTGAGTGTTACAGAACTAAGGCGGGCAGGTTGAGTTAGGAGGCAGATCAGCCGTGACCTCATTGAATGGCAGGACAGACCTGAAGGGCTGAATGGCCTCCTCCTGTTTCTCCCTGCGTTAGTTGTCATTCTGCACCAATCTTATTTATTCCACCCTCCACCAACATCCCCCTCCCCCCTCCCTACTTTACTCCGCCTGGATGTTCCTGATAATTTGAACAGGGTTGGGGACACAGTGGAGGCCCCATTTTCTTGGCTTTGGCGTCCAGGTTATTGGAGCCCCCCCCCACCTCCCCCCTCCCCACCCCCGAAACCATGGGAGGCCAAAGAGTTGGGAATTTGGTTCCTACGGTGCTCTGTTGACAAAGAGAGTTTCCCATTGACACTCTGGCGAGGGCCCTCGGTCATGTCTTCCAGCGTTTCTGCTTGGCCCTTGCCCCAAATCCAATTATATGCTTCGCCCTCACTTGAAAGTCTCACCCCCAACACCACCCCCACCCCCACCCCCCTCCTGTCTCCGCGCGACCACCATTCCCCTCCGCCCACCCCCACCCCACCTCCTCCAAGTTCCGGACACACTTACAATGAACCATTCCACCATCACGTTGCTCTTGGACCCGGTGATGGTGTGGGTGCAGGGGATCCGCACTGGGTGCCCCACCTCAACATCCAACTGCTCAGGGACAGACACCTCCACCGAACCCAGCGCGCCTGGAAGGGAAAGACAGAGTGAGAGGGGGGGTTAGTGAGAGAGAGAGAGATTGGCAGCAGTACCAGATGGCAACAGGCTGAAGAGGTTGCCAACTCTGGCTGGGTGGATGGCTGAAGGCTTCACCTCCTAAAGCCTTGCCCCACCAAAACACCACCACCCACCCCACCCCCGCCAACTCCCACCAGCAGCACCAGGCTCTCCTGCCATTGGCTGCCCGATTCCCCCAGCCTCGCCGTGCCCCACCCTCCTACACCAATCAGAAAGCGGACAACCCCTTCCTCGCCGATTGGTTAATTCTTCACCACCAAACAGCCAGCAATGCTTTAAGAGCAGAAGATGAAATACGATTTTTTTTTATATAATTCTCCCTACTTTTCCCTCTGAAATTAATTTGCAGTCAGGTCCTGGGGATTAGTGTTTGATTCTAGGTGACCCCATGAAAATACTAGAAGGTTGGCAACTCTACAAAGAGCAGAGTGCCAGCCATAGATCAGGGTGAAGCATCTATACCTCGGAGTCAGAAGGTTCTGGTTTCAAATTCCAATCCAGGCGCTTCAGCCCATAATTCAGGACAAATGAACCAGGGTCAGTACTGAGGGAGTGCTGCACTGTCAGAGGGTCAGTACTGAGGGAGCACTGCACTGTCAGAGGGTCAGTACTGAGGGAGTGCTGCACTGTCAGAGGGTCAGTACTGAGGGAGTGCTGCACTGTCAGAGGGTCAGTACTGAGGGAGTGCTGCACTGTCAGAGGGTCAGTACTGAGGGAGTGCTGCACTGTCAGAGGGTCAGTACTGAGGGAGTGCTGCACTGTTAAAGTGTCAGTACTGAGGGAGTGCTGCACTGTCAGAGGGTCAGTACTCAGGGAATGCTGCACTGTCAGAGGGTCAGTACTGAGGGAGTGCTGCACTGTCAGAGGGTCAGTACTGAGGGAGTGCTGCACTGTCAGAGGGTCAGTACTGAGGGAGTGCTGCACTGTTAAAGTGTCAGTACTGAGGGAGTGCTGCACTGTCAGAGGGTCAGTACTCAGGGAATGCTGCACTGTCAGAGGGTCAGTTCTGAGGGAGTGCTTCACTGTCAGAGGGTCAGTTCTGAGGGAGTGCTGCACTGTCAGAGGGTCAGTACTGAGGGAGTGCTGCACTGTCAGAGGGTCAGTACTGAGGGAGTGCTGCACTGTCAGAGGGTCAGTACTGAGGGAGTGCTGCACTGTCAGAGGGTCAGTACTGAGGGAGTGCTGCACTGTCAAAGGGTCAGTACTGAGGGAGTGCTGCACTGTCAAAGGATCAGTACTGAGGGAGTGCTGCACTGTCGGACGGTCAGTACTAAGGGAGTGCTGCACTGTCAGAGGGTCAGTACTAAGGGAGTGCTGCACTGTCGGATGGTCAGTACTGAGGGAGTGCCGCGCTGTCAGAGGGTCAGTACTGAGGGAGTGCCGCACTGTCGGAGGGTCAGTACTGAGGGAGAGCTGCACTGGCAGAGGTGCTGTCTTTCAGATGAGACGTTAAGCTGTGTCACCATCTGCCTTCTCAGGTATACGCCAAGGATCCGATGGCCAATATTGGAAGTAGAGGGGGAGGGGGGGGGGTATTCTCCCTGGTGTGCTGGGGCAAATCTTAATCCCTTAGCCGACATCACTAAAACAGCTGATGTGGGGCATTACCACATTACGGTTTGTGGGATCTTACAGTGTACAAATCGGCTGCCACATTTCCTACAGCGCAACACTGGCTAGGCTTCAACTGTTGCTTCTTTGGTTATCAAACGCTTTGGGCGAGGGGGGGGGGGGGGTGGTGGGGTGGCGTCCTGGGACAGTGAAAGGCGCCATGGCAATGTAGAATCTTCCTTTCAAACCGCCCACCCCCATTCTACCATCCGCGCTGTTTCTCACTGAGGGGGCATTTACCCCATGCCAACCCTCAGGCCCCATCCCTGGGGTGGGGTTGGGGGGGGGGTATTCCTGCTGCCTGGACAGCAACATCAGTGAGCGGGTGGGGGACTGTGCGGAGCCGGTTATGGTGAGGGGCTGTCAGGCCGTTTCTCCAGCTCGTTGTTTCCAAGGGACAGAAAGCGGGCTGGTGAATGGTGGGGTGGGGGGGTGGGGGAGGTTGTGGGGGGAAGAGCGGGGTAAAAGGTTCGTGCCAAGAGGACCTATCCTTCCAGGGTCTGGCTGCGCTGTTGAAGATTCCCCCGAGACCAGCCACCAGACATCCCGGCCCCAGCAAGTGCGTGTCCACGTGCCTTTGGGGTGGGATTGGCGGCATCTGTGTGAATTACACTCGCGCCTTTGTTCATGTAGGTGCCTCCCTCCTCCTTTCGGACCCCCCCCCCCCCCCCCCCTTTCAAACCTGACCCTTTGACCGAGCCTTTGGCCATTGCACAGAATTTGTCTCAGCACCGACGTAGGCCGCTCTGCCCGTCGAGTCTCTGCCGTCTCCCTGGACGTGCCATTCACCCGAGTGCCATCACCCCTCCCTTTCTCCCCTCAGCAGGCTCTTCCTCTTCGGAGAATGATCCAGCTCCCTCCTGAGTGCCTCAACTGACCCTGCCTCCACCACAGTCTTGGGCAGTTAATTCCATATCCTAGCCTTTCGCTGTGTGGAAAAGGTTTCCCCTCCTGTGGCAGTGGCTTCTTTTGCCAATGGCCTCAAACCTGCCTCCCTCTGGCCCCTGGACCCTTCCGCCAATGGGAGCAGTCGCTCCCTATCCATTCTGTCCAGACCCCTCTTGATTTGGAACGCCTCTATCCAATCTCCTCTCGGCCGCCCCTTCTCTGTTCTAGTCCCAGCTTCTTGTCATGACTGTAGTTCCTCATCCCTGGAACCACTCTCGCGAATCTTTTCCAACAACTTAAATTATTTTTTTTAAAAGTGTGGCACCCGGAATGAGACACTGTACTCCAGCTGATGCCAAACCACTGTCCCCATCTCCTGAGGTGGAGCTCAGGGTTGGATTTTGTCTGAAAATCCCGCCTATGAAGTGCCTCGGGATGGTTTTCTACGCTAAAGGTGGTCAATGAATATCATCGCTGTGTGTGCCTGTCTACGTGGCTCTGAGTCTGCCTGTGTGTGTGTGTGTGTGTGTGTGTGTGTGTGTGTTTCAGAGTGTGTGTGTGTGTGTGTGTGTGTGTGTGAAAGTGTGCATGTGAGTGTGCTTCTGTGTGCCTGCAAGCCTTTGTATGAATGTCTTTGTGTGTCTTTTTGTGTGTGTGGTTGTGTGTGTCTACAAGCCTGTGTGTGTGTGTGTGTGTGTGTGTGTGTGTGTGTGTGCGCGCGCGCGCGCGCACATGTGTCTGTGCACAAGTGTGCGTGTATTTCCATGCCTTTGTATGTCTTTGTGTGTGTGTATGCATATATGTTTATGCATGTGTGTGTGCATGTGTCTGTAAACACAGGTGTGCTTGTGTATGTCTGCAAGCCTGTATATGTGTATGCACCAGTAAGAGTGTATGCATATATGTTTATGCATGTGAGAGTGTATGCATGTGTCTGTACACACAAGTATGCTTGTGTATGTCTGCAAGCCTGTGTGTGTGTGTGCACCAGGAAGAGTGTATGCATGTATGTTTATGCATGTGTGTATGCATGTGTCTGTACACACAAGTGTGCTTGTGTATGACTGCAAGCCTGTATATGTGTGTGCACCAGTAAGAGTGTATGTATGTATGTTTATGCATGTGAGAGCATGTGCATGTGTAGATTTCCTTTAGTGTGTGCGAGTGTGAGTTTTACTTTAGTGTGTGAGTGAGTGTCTGAGAGTGAAAGTGAGAGTGACTGTGGGGGTGTTTGTGCACGCATGTTTGTGAGACGGAGAGGGAGAGAGAGAGAGAGAGAGAGATAACCACACAGGCAGGGAGCTTAAATGTCCAATGCATAAACAGTTTTACTGATGCCGCCTGGGTGAGTTACAATGAACACTCTGAATCACACTCCAGCACAAAAGGCAAACAGAAGGTCAGAGCACGGACTGGAAAAGATCAGACAATGTAGCAGCAAAGGAATTGTCAAGTGCCTGGGAGGCAGGAACCAGGATAAAAGCTTCAGTGATAAGAGTCCTCACTAACACTCTCCGATTCCCCACCACATCTCTGCTCCCTCCCCGACTCCCCCAGGGATCAGATCTCAGCCTTTTGAAGTCTTTTTTTTCTGGTTAATTTAATGAGCTGGGAATTGTGAATATTTTCTAACCTCTCCCCCCTGCTCCACCTCCATGTGCTCACGGCTTTCAGGGGACTACAGTTATTTTCATCTTGACATGTCGGCCGATGGCACCCCAGCCCTTACCCCCCACGGGTACCAATTCCGTGAGTGGTGCCCCCCCATCCTAGCACTGTTCGCCATATTCCGGACCGGCACCGAGTGCTAGCTATTAGGCTACGAGAGGCATCGTCGGCCCATTCAGAACCAGCCTTCACTGTGTGTGTGTGTGCGCGTGTGAGAGAGAGAGAGAGAGAGAGAGACAGACATAGGGCCATCTGTCTCTCAGTGTGTGTGTTTATATATACTTGTCTGTCTCTCACTGTGGGGTGTGTATATATGCCTGTCTGTCTCTCGGTGTGTGTGTTTTATACATGCCTGTCTGTCTCTCAGTGTGTGTGTTTATATATACCCATCTGTCTCTCACTGTGTGTTGATATATACCCGTCTGTCTCTCACTGTGTGTTTATACATACCCATCTATCACTCTCTGTGAGTTTATATATACCCGTCTGTCTCTCACTGTGTGTGTTTATACATAACCATCTGTCTCTCACTGTGTTTATACATACCCGTCTATCACACTCTGTAAGTTTATATATACCCGTCTGTCTCTCACGATGTGTGTGTGTTTATATAAACCTGTCTATCTCTCACTGTGTGTGTTTATACATTCCCGTCTGTCTCTCTCTGTGTGTTTATATATACCCGTCTGTCTTTCGCTGTGTGTGTTTATACATGCCCGTCTGTCTCTCACTATATGTGTGTGTTTATATATACCCGTCTGTCTCTCACTGTGTGTGTTTATATATGCCCGTCTGTCTCTCACTGTGTGTGTGTTTATATATACCCATCTGTCTCTCACTGTGTGTTTATATATACCCGTCTGTCTCTCACTGTGTGTTTATACATACCCATCTATCACTCTCTGTGAGTTTATATATACCCGTCTGTCTCTCACTGTGTGTGTTTATACATAACCATCTGTCTCTCACTGTGTTTATACATACCTGTCTATCACACTCTGTAAGTTTATATATACCCGTCTGTCTCTCACGATGTGTGTGTGTTTATATAAACCTGTCTATCTCTCACTGTGTGTGTTTATACATTCCCGTCTGTCTCTCTCTGTGTGTTTATATATACCCGTCTGTCTCTCGCTGTGTGTGTTTATACATGCCTGTCTGTCTCTCACTATGTGTGTGTGCTTATATATACCCGTCTGTCTCTCACTGTGTGTGTTTATACATACCCGTCTGTCTCTCACTGTGTTTATACATACCTGTCTATCATACTCTAAGTTTATATATACCCGGCTGTCTCTCACGATGTGTGTGTGTTTATATAAACCTGTCTGTCTCTCACTGTGTGTGTTTATACATTCCCGTCTGTCTCTCTCTATGTGTTTATATATACCCGTCTGTCTCTCGTTGTGTGTGTTTATACATGCCCGTCTGTCTCTCACTATGTGTGTGTGTTTATATATACCCGTCTGTCTCTCAGTGTGTGTGTTTATATATACTTGTCTGTCTTTCACTGTGGGGTGTGTATATATGCCCGTCTGTCTCTCGGTGTGTGTGTTTATACATGCCCGTCTGTCTCTCACTGTGTGAGTTTATACATGCCCGTCTGTCTCTCACTGTGTGTGTTTATACATGCCCGTCTGTCTCTCACTGTGTGTGTTTATACATGCCCGTCTGTCTCTCACTGTGTGTGTTTATACATGCCCGTCTGTCTCTCACTGTGTGTGTTTATACATACCCGTCTGTCTCTCACTGTGTTTATACATACCAGTCTATCACACTCTGTAAGTTTATATATACCCGTCTGTCTCTCAAGATGTGTGTGTGTTTATATATACCTGTCTGTCTCTCACTGTGTGTGTTTATACATTCCCGTCTGTCTCTCTCTGTGTGTTTATATATACCCGTCTGTCTTTCGCTGTGTGTGTTTATACATGCCCGTCTGTCTCTCACTATGTGTGTGTGTTTATATATACCCGTCTGTCTCTCAGTGTGTGTTTATACATTCCCGTCTGTCTCTCTCTGTGTGTTTATATATACCCGTCTGTCTCTCGTTGTGTGTGTTTATACATGCCCATCTGTCTCTCACTATGTGTGTGTGTGTTTATATATACCCGTCTGTCTCTCACTGTGTGTGTTTATACGTACCTGTCTGTCTCTCACTATGTGTGTTTATATATACCCCTCTGTCTCTCACTGTGTGTGTCTATACATACCCGTCTATCTCTCGCGGTGTGTGTGTTTATACATACCCGTCTATCTCTCGCTGTGTGTGAGTTTATACATACCTGTCTGTCTCTCACTGTGTGTGTTTATATATACTCGTCTGTCTCTCGCTGTGTGTGTTTATATATACCCGTCTGTCTCTCGCTGTGTGAGTTTATACATACCCGTCTATCTCTAGCTGTGTGTGAGTTTATACATACCTGTCTGTCTCTCACTGTGTGTGTTTATATATACTCGTCTGTCTCTTGCTGTGTGTGTTTATATATACCCATCTGTCTCTCACTGTGTGTGAGTTTATACATACCCGTCTGTCTCTCACTGTGTGTGTTTATATATACCCGTCTGTCTCTTGCTGTGTGTGTTTATATATACCCATCTGTCTCTCACAGTGTTTGTTTATACATTCCCGTCTATCTCTCGCTGTGGGTGTGTTTATATATACCTGTCTGTTTCTCACTGTGTGCGTTTATATATACCCGCCTGTTTCTCACTGTGTGTGTGTTTATATATACCCATCTGTCTCTCACTGTGTGTTTATATATACTTGTCTGTTTCTCACTGTGTGCGTTTATATATACCCGCCTGTTTCTCACTGTGTGTGTGTTTATATATACCCATCTGTCTCTCGCTGTGTGTGTGTTTATATATACCTGTCTGTCTCTCAGTGTGTGTGTTTATATATACCCGTCTGTTTCTCACTGTGTGCGTTTATATATACCCGCCTGTTTCTCACTGTGTGTGTGTTTATATATACCCGCCTGTTTCTCACTGTGTGTGTGTTTATATATACCCATCTGTCTCTCGCTGTGTGTGTGTTTATATATACCTGTCTGTCTCTCACTGTGTGCGTTTATATATACCCGCCTGTTTCTCACTGTGTGTGTGTTTATATATACCCATCTGTCTCTCGCTGTGTGTGTGTTTATATATACCTGTCTGTCTCTCAGTGTGTGTGTTTATATATACCCGTCTGTTTCTCACTGTGTGCGTTTATATATACCCGCCTGTTTCTCACTGTGTGTGTGTTTATATATACCCATCTGTCTCTCGCTGTGTGTGTGTTTATATATACCTGTCTGTCTCTCACTGTGTGCGTTTATATATACCCGCCTGTTTCTCACTGTGTGTGTGTTTATATATACACCCATCTGTCTCTCGCTGTGTGTGTGTTTATATATACCTGTCTGTCTCTCAGTGTGTGTGTTTATATATACCCATCTGTTTCTCACTGTGTGCGTTTATATATACCCGCCTGTTTCTCACTGTGTGTGTGTTTATATATACCCATCTGTCTCTCGCTGTGTGTGTGTTTATATATACCTGTCTGTCTCTCACTGTGTGTGTTTATATATACCTGTCTGTCTCTCACTGTGTGTGTTTATATATACCTGTCTGTTTCTCACTGTGTGTGTGTTTATATATACCCGCCTGTTTCTCACTGTGTGTGTGTTTATATATACCCATCTGTCTCTCGCTGTGTGTGTGTTTATATATACCTGTCTGTCTCTCGCTGTGTGTGTGTTTATATATACCCGTCTGTTTCTCACTGTGTGTTTATATATACCCGTCTGTCTCTCACTGTGTGTTTATACATGCCCGTCTGTCTCTCCCTATGTGTGTGTGTTTATATATACCCATCTGTCTCTCACTGTGTGTTTATACATACCCATCTATCACTCTCTGTGAGTTTATATATACCCGTCTGTCTCTCGCTGTGTGTGCGTTTATATATACCCGCCTGTCTCTCACTGTGTGTGTGTTTATATATGCCCGTCTCTCACACACACAGCGAGACACAGACGGGTATATATAAATCTCACACACTGACAGACAGACAGGCCTATATAAACACCACAGTGAGGGAGAGTGTGTGAGTGGTTCCCTCACTGTGCCTGTGAGGCTTTCACTGCGTGACTGTTTGTGTGTGGCTATATATATACACATCCATTGATCAGTGTTTGGATTCCTTTCCCTCCTCTCCTCCCTCCCACCTGCTCTATGTAGGACCTGGTGTTCCAGTTCCAAACCTATCCATTTGCCCACACTCCCCCTCAGCTGCTCACCACTGTGTGTGTGGCTTCATTCTGTGTCTGACACAGCCTATTAAACAGTAAGCTCCCAGCCCCCACGAACCCCCAGCCTCCTCTTCCCCCACCACCATCCCCACCCCCCACTACCCCCACACACGCACATCTCGCCGACTGTAAACAGATTTCACAGGGCCAAACCCACACTGTATGTGGTCAGGTTAACCCCGGCTTTGAACAGAGACCAGGCTGGGACGCTATCCCATATCGAAAATATTTCAGTCAGTGTAGTGCAGTGAATCCAAACATTGTTCACAAGGATGATAACGGAACCAAGAGGTTATACTTGTCAGGAAAGACTGAACAGACTTCTCTCTCGAAAAGATACGTTCGCAGGGGTAGAGATCTTCAAAATGATAAAGCGTTAGATAGACCTGGAGACCAGAACCAGAGCCCACCAATATAAGATCGTTACTAATAAACCCAATGGGGAATTCAGGAGAAACCTCTTTACCCAGGGAGTGGGGAGAACGCGGAACTCGCTCCCACAGGGAGTGGTCGAGGTGAATAGGATAGATACATTTAAGGGTGAAGGCGGGTAAACACATGAGGGAGAGAGGAATAGAAGGGTATGGCGATGGGGTGAGATGAAGCGTGGGGGTGAGAGAGGCTGGGTGGAGCATGAATAACAGCATAGAGCAGAAGGGCTGGTTCTGCACATTGTGCGCACAGATCACAGAACACGTCCCCCTCCCACCGACCAGGCGATTCCCCCCTCCGTCATCTTCTGGAGAGTTCCAGACAAGGTCCAATTTCTTACTTGGCGATCGTGCATTTAGATATTCCATCGGCCTCCATCCACCTTACCCAACCCCCTGTCCCTCACCACCGCCAACTACACAAACCAACAACCCCCCCCCTTCCCCCCCCCCCACACAATGCCACAAACACATGACGCTGGATACTGGGGACGTGAGATATTAATTCCCCTCTCCATTAACCCAAAGTTTCTATACCAATGAAGTGCTTGTGAAGTCTGTAGCCACTATTGTAATATAGGAAACACAGCAGCCAATTTACACACAGCAAGCTCCCACACATAGCAATGACTAGACCATTTTTTTCCCCTACTCATTTATGGGATGTGGGCTTCACTGGCTGGGCCAGCATTTATTGCCCATCCCTAACTGCCCCTTGAGAAGGTGGTGGTGAGCTGCCTTCTTGAACCGCTGCAGTCCATGCTGTGTAGGTACAGCCACAGTGCTGTTAGGGAGGGAGTTCCAGGATTTTGACCCAGCGACAGTGAAGGAACGGCCGATATATTTCCAAGTCAGGATGGTGAGTGGCTTGGAGGGGAACTTCCAGGTGGTGGTGTTCACCATGTGTCTGCTGCCCTTGTCCTTCTAGATGGTGGTGGTCATGGGTTTGTTTTCAGAGTTTATGTTGAGGGATAAATATTGACCCCTGGACACCACAGAGGTCTCCCCCACTTCTCCCCTTCCAATATCAACCATAGGATCTTTTCTGACACCTGAGAGAACAGACAGTACCTTGGATTGTCCAAAGGACAGTGCAGCACTCCCTCACTGTCAGGATGAATTCTATGCACAAGTCTGTCATGGGGCTTGAACCCATAACCATCTGACTCAGAGGATGAGTGCACTACCCACTGAGCCACGGTTAGCACCTCAAAATACCACTTGTAGAAGAGGGATTCACACCTTATATGTGACTCCTGAGGTGCCATTGAGAAGCCCTGGCTGCAGGAAATCACCAAGGCTCCTTCGACAGCACCTTCCAAACCCACAACCACTACCATCTAGAAGGACAAGGGCAGCAGACACATGGGAACACCCCCACCTGGAAGTTCCCCTCCAAGCCACCCACCATCCTGACTTGGAAATATATCGGCCGTTCCTTCACTGTCGCTGGGTCAAAATCCTGGGACTCCCGCCCTAACAGCGCTGTGGATGTACCTACACCACAGGGACTGCAGTGGTTCAAGAAGGCAGCTCACCACCACCTTCTCAAGGGGCAATTAGGGATGGGCAACAAATGCTGGGCCCAGCCAGCAACGCCCACATCCTGCAAATTAACTTTGGAAATGCAGCAATTGTGCGGTGATAAGTTTAGCCGAGTGAGACATATAGGGCAGAGAGTTGAGGGCTGTAACTGCTAAGGCAAAACAGTTAAGCTCACAAAGACAGGCTGATTGATGAGACAGGAGACCCATTAACAGAATGCTTGCAAGATGCCACAGTATAGTAACACAATCGAGCAATTCAGGCAGTCTGATTGTAAGATGACAGCCAGTGAGGGGCTTGTCACAAGACGTTGGCACATTGCATGAATCAGAGTAACAACTGGTATTCATAGAGCACCAACATTGCAAACCCTCCCAATCATTTACAGGAGCAATTATCCAACAAAATTCAAGCTATTAAACACAGAAAACCAAAGGCTCAGTCAAAGATGGAGGTTTGAAGGACCATCTTAAAAGAGGGGAGAGAGAGAGAGAGAAAGAGAGAGAGAGAGAAAAAGAGAGAGAGAGAAAGCGAGAGAGAGAAAAAGAGAGAGAGAGAGAAAGAGAGAGAGAAAGAGAGAGAGAGAGAGAATGAAAGAAAGAGAGATGTGGAGAGGTTTAGGGAGGGAATTCCCAAGCTTAGGGCCCCAGGCAGCTGAAGGCACGGCCGCCAATGGTGGAGCGATGGGAATCAGGGGATGGGTGAGAGGCCAGAATTGGAGGAGCGCAGAGATTTCGGAGGGGTGTAGGGGCTGGAGGGGGTTACAGAGATAGGGAGGGTTGTAGGGGCTGGAGGAGGTTACAAAGATAGGGAAGGGTGTAGAGGCTGGAGGAGGTTACAAAGATAGGGAGGGGTGTAGAGGCTGGAGGAGTTTACAGAGATAGGGAGGGTTGTAGGGGCTGGAGAAGGTTACAGAGATAAGGAGGGCTGTAGGGGTTGGAGGAGGTTACAGAGATAGGGAGGGTTGTAGGTGCTGGAGGAGGTTACAGAGATAAGGAGGGTTGTAGGGGCTGGAGGAGGTTACAGAGATAGGGAGGGTTGTAGGGGCTGGAGGAGGTTACAGAGATAGGGAGGGTTGTCTGGCTGGAGGAGGTTACAGAGATAGGGAGGATTGTAGGGGCTGGAGGAGGTTACAGAGATAGGGAGGTTTGTAGGGGCTGGAGGAGGTTACAGAGATAGGGAGGGTTGTAGGGGCTGGAGGAGGTTACAGAGATAGGGAGGGTTGTCTGGCTGGAGGAGGTTACAGAGATAGGGAGGGTTGTAGGGGCTGGAGGAGGTTACAGAGATAGGGAGGTTTGTAGGGGCTGGAGGAGGTTACAGAGATAGGGAGGGTTGTAGGGGCTGGAGGAGGTTACAGAGCTAGGGAGGGTTGTAGGGGCTGGAGGAGGTTACAGAGATAGGGAGGATTGTCTGGCTGGAGGAAGTTAGAGATGGAGCGATGGGGGATGAGGGAAAGGAGGGATTTGAACACAAGGGTGAGAATTTTAAGATAGAGTCCTTGCTGGATCAGGAGCCAACAGATCTCATCAAACACCGTGGGTGATGGTGAATGGGACTGTGATAAGTTAGGGTATGGGGCCAGCAGAGTTTTGGATGAGCCAAAGTTCATGTAGGGCAGGAGATGAGAGGTCCAGCAGTGTTGGAATAACCAAGGTGAGTTTGGGCCTTGTGACAGGCCCTCCATTGGTAATCACGAGAGAGGGGGAGGGTTAAAATTGCCCCGGCTTCCTAGTCCCCTTCACTCTGCAGTGACCCCTGATAGAAATTGGACGCGTGTAGGCCCGGGCAGTCAGTGTCCGTGGGGATACGGTTCGGTGCTCATCCCAGTCTCGGTAAACGAAAAGGGCCCAGAAAACGCGTTTGGGGGGGGACAGGAGATGACAAAGAGGTGGGTGTGCTCAGGTGGGGACAGGCCGAGAGAGTTGGGACAGAGCCCCTGCTTGAATGGTTAGGTTTCCAACGTCAACCCTGTTACTCAGACAGGGGCTCCTCTGCCCACCGCCCAACCCCCCCCTACCCTGCCCCCCCAAACACACCGCGTGATCACTCAGCCTGCCAGGGTGGGGGGGGGGGCGGGCACATGGAATCCTCGCCAACCCTGCGAGGCGCAGAAATCGGTTCTTCAAACCGTGCCTTCGCCATCCACCTGCCAGGGGAGCGTCTCGGCGGCGCTACACCCGGTCGCATTGCCCGGTTGGCCCTTTCCGGCAGCCCAAGCGCAAAGCCCAAGGCTTGGGCAGGGGAAATTCCCACACGGAGGAAAACAGGGGGTTGCTGCTTAACCCGCTCCTCGCTCGCTTTTAGAAAAAGGGTGGGGTTTAAGATTTGAGGCCGGGCTTGGGGGTCAGTGTTGGCCGGGGGGGGAGGGGGGGCCACAATTAGACTCAGAAGTCAGCCAGCAAACAGCTCACTCCCTCGCCCTGCCCTCTCTCTCTCTCTCTCTCTCTGCGCTCCGATAAAGGTGGCTATTGGAGCGGAACGACCTTGCCGATTTATCCCAAGTCGCGTTGAAAGGATGATCCCCCTCGTTCCACGACAAAGGGGGAGGGGGGGGGTGGTTGTGGTCTGGTCCCTCCTCTCCTGCCCTGCCCCGCACCCCAACCCCATAGCTCTCCGGCCTCCTAGTCATGGTCTGGGGGGGTGGCGGGGGCCGGCGGGGGGGGGGGGGGGGGGGGGGGGGTGGGTGGGGGGGAAGCCTGTGCGTGCAGGCCTCGCACCGCTCTCATCGCCATGGCGACGAGGGTGAGGGGGCAAGCGACTGGGGCCTGCAGTGGGAGGATTGGGCCTAACTTTGATCATAACGCTCTTCAGTCAGCCTTTGTGGCACATCAAGACATGAAACACCAGTTGCTCAGAGCACTTAAGACAACCTCTAATTTAAGTCTATTTATGAAAAAGTTAGCTACGCCTGATTTATAAAAACCACATCAAAGGCTTCATCAAAAGGCTTTTTCTTTTCCACCTCCAGCACAACCAGACTCCAATTCTCAGCCTTCCTTACAAAAAAAACAGGCCCATCTGGTTTTCCAAAGATAATAATATTTACCTATTCCGAACAGGTGTTAACCCCACCCCAGGCCTCCCACCCCTTGCCCGTCACCCCCCCCGCCCCACCCCACCCCCACCATCCACAACAAGGGATGCACATTCTTCCGACCCATAATCCTCTTAGACGCAAAGCAACGGCGAATTAAAGATTCAAATCTCCCAGAGTTTCCACCTTCCAGCCGGGATTAAGTTTAAATCTCCTCCTGGATTCAGTTCTCCCCCACCTCCCCGCTGCCCCCCCCCACCCCTGCCCCTCCACTTCCCCCCACCCCCTTCCCGCTTCTCCCTGCCCCCTCCAGAAACAAGGCAGGAATGAAAATCAACACAACCATCCCAAGAAAACAGCCCAGATTCAGTAGTGGATACGCTACCCACAGTTCCTGGGAAAAGGTGAGGGGGGTGGGGGCGGGGGGCACCGTAAGAACCTTGCGTGGGTAAAAACCCCACAGAAATGGTGCCAAGTGCCAACTGGGAGCTTCAGGTGTAAGTTGCAAAGTCTCGCTGGTCAATCTCTTTCACGTTTACTGATGAACTCGCACAACCTGACGGTTCTGTCATTGCTTATCATCCAGCAGGGAATACACTCCCGCTGCAAATTACAGTCCAGCACATAGGCACAGTGAAAACTTACAAGAGGCTTCACAAATGCAATCGTTGCCACACAGCATATATCGAAAATGCATTTACTAAGGCACACGATTCTCCTGATAAAAAAGGTCAGATTTCTATTGCTTTCAGTATACTGTTTCAGCTAATAACATGTCAAGGTTGCGTACTGATACCACCACCCTTGCCGAACCCATTGGCCGATCGCTCCCTGGTATGTCAAGGTTGCTTACTGATGCCACCACCATCATCGAGCCCCTCAGCCAATCGCTCCCTGGTATCTCGCTCCCGGTCACTAGAACGGGTGTTGGGCAGCACACAGCCCCCATCAGGGGTCCGGAGTCCGGCCCGCGAGGCAGTCTGGTTGACACGTTGCCTGAGCACAGGCCTCCTTACCGGTGTTGCTGAAGCGATACGCGCATGGAGGAAGGGCAGGTGAAGCAAGGCACACACACACACACGCGGGTGTGTGTCCGCCCCCCACCACCCCCCCCCCCCAACCCCCCCACCCCCGACATTGAATCCGTGGAGAGCCACAGGCTCCCTCAGCGTCCAGCCAAAAGGCCGCCGTGGTTCCATCAGCCCGGCCCCGCGACTTCTAGGCAGGCAGGCGCAGTTAGCGAAGTGACCCCAGCCCCGAAATGCCGCCTTGGCCACCGACACGGGCGGACGTGGGAGGGTGGCACTCTTTTTTGGCCGGGAATTTGATTTGCCTCCCCCGCAGTCCCCCCCACCCCCACCCAGTGAGATAACGGGCCGCACTCTGTGCGCCCAAGTCATGCGTTGGAGAGGGAACGTCAAGGACAGAATCAAAAGGTACAAAGGAGGAAGGAGCAGCCATAAAGGGAAGCGTAAGTACTTCTTTCCCTGTCGACCACTTGAAGCTAATGACAGTTCTATTCACGTGGGAATGATTCAGCATTTTCTGTCACTCATTACGAAACCAAAGGCTCCTTCGACAGCACCTTCCAAACCCATGACCGCTCCCACCCAGAAGGACAAGGGCAGCAGACAGATGGGGAACACCACCGACCGGAAGTTAGCCTCCCAGTCACTCACCATCCTGACTTGGGAGTATATCGGCCGTTCCTTCGCTGTCGCTGGGTCAAAACCCTGGGACTCCCTCCCCACTGTGGGGGTGCAGGGGCTGCAGCGGTTCGAGAAGGCAGATTCACCCACCACCACCTTCTCAGGGGGCAACTAGAGATGGGTAATGAATGCTGGGCCCAGCCGGCGACGCCCACATCCCCGTGAATGAACAAAGCAATATTCGGGGTGTACTCTACGTACCTGACCTTCTTCACCAGGTCACGGTTAGTCCGCGTGCCCGACTACCAACTTGTGACCCACTGGGTTTGCTCTCGTGTGCCCCACTCGCAAGCCCAGGCTGCCCCGCGCTGGTGTAGGCCCACCCGGCACCCCTCGATGTCTCATCGCTTCCGCACGACGGTCACAGGGGAGGCCGTGAGTTTCGGCTAACGCGGGTGACGGAGGGCGCAGCGGAAACGCGCCAGCGAGGCTCACGCCGTGCTGGCTGCTCAGCCCGATACAGTCGCCGTGGTTACCCTGCGCGCGGGGTGGGGGTGGGGGGGGGGAGGGGGGCTAAATCGCCGACTTGACTGGCGCCAACGCCCCCAATCCACATCCCCCCTCCCCCTCCCCCTCCCCCTCGCCGTCCCCATTCCCAAACGGCTGTGTCCGGTCCACCTGTTGGGAGAACGCCCGTGCGTGTGGAGGGGCCACCATGGCTCAGCTGTGAAGCACGCCGCAGCCGACCAGCTTTGGCCAGCCGGCCGGCAGCTGTGGCCCGGTCACAACCGCGGCCCTCCGGAGCTGCTGCGCAGCCACCGACGCACACCGAGCAGCCGCTGGGCAGTCTGGGCACGGCCTGAGCTGGTAGCTGGGAGGGGGCAGATAAACGAGACAGTGGGTACGGTGCCAAAAGGCACAGGTGCCCTGGCAAACAGCTGGGAAAATGTCTGCGTCCAACACCTGGAACTCTCTCCAATTAAATTAGATCCCTCCGTCTCCCAGGTTTCTGCACCAGGCAGAGAGGGGAATCGGAGCCGGAGACGACTGACCTCAGGATCCAGGGGGCAGAGAAGGTGGGGGGGATGGGGGAGGGGAGGGGGGGAGGGGGAGTGGGGAGAGAGAGAGGGAGGGGAGAAACGGGGAGGGGAGAGAGAGAAGGGGAGGGGGAGAGAGAGGGGGAGGGGAGAGAGAGGGGGAGGGGAGAGAGAGGGGGAGGGGGGGAGGGGAGAGAGAGAAGGGGAGGGGAGAGAGAGGGGGGGAGGGGGAGAGAGAAGGGGAGAGGGGGGGAGAGGGGAGAGAGGGGGAGGGGGAGAGAGGGGGAGAAGGGGTGGGGAGAGAGAAGGGGTTTGGAGGGGAAGGGGGGGAGAGAGGGGGAAAGAGGGGAGGGGTGGAAGAGGTGGGGAGAGAAGGGGAAGGGGAGAGGGGGGGGTGAGGTGGGGGGAGGGGGGGTGAGGTGGGGGGAGGGGGGGGTGAGGTGGGGGGAGGGGGGGTGAGGTGGGGGGAGGGGGAGGAGAGGGAAGAGGACGAGAAGGCGAGAGGGAAGTGGGGGCAGGGAGAGGGAAGGTGAGAGGGGGAGAAGGAGGGGGGAGGGGGAGGAGGAGGGGGGAGGGGGAAGGTGGGCAGGAAGGTCGAGAGAGTACAAGTAGGGAAAGACAGAGAGGGTGAGTGTGAGAGTCGGAGGGGGGGGGTGGGGTGCAAGAAAAGCGAGGGAGAGAGAGAGAGAGAGAGGGAGGGGGGGAGGAGAAATGAAAGGAGTGGTCCTGCCCAACGCCCTTTGACCAGGACCAAGGACAATCCAACCCTCAAGAACAGATTGTCATATTGACATATGATCTCTCCCAGTCTCAAGCCACAGATACAAGGCCCACTGTGCTAACCCAGGCCTGAGGTTACCATAGAAACAGTCAGATTATTTCAAAGGAATCGGCGCCTTTGGAATTTACTGACACGGAGCTGAATCAAGAGGCGACACTCACACCCAGGGTCATGTTTGTTAACGGTGTGTAACAGATCAGGGCGCGATGCTCCATTGAGGCTTTACACACACTGGGCTCCCTACAGATCGTGGAAGCTCACTTCGGCTGGTAATATCAGCATCGCTCAACTTATAAAGGAACCTGCTTGTTTCCCCAACAAGGACACAGGATATTCAACCTGTGCAGGGCAGAGACATTTGATCCTGGGAACACAGCCCTCAAACCACCAGCTGCTGCACAATCGCTAGTTAAACAAACTAGGTGCACCGACGTATCGCCTCCTATGACAAAAACCTTCAGGGGGTTACACACTCAGCCACAGTGCCTCAATCTCACTCCAGAGAACTGAGCACAAAATCAAGGCTGAAACGCCCAGTGCTGAGGGAGCGCTGCACTGTCAGAGGGTCAGTACTGAGGGAGTGCTGCACTGTCAGAGGGTCAGTACTGAGGGAGTGCTGCACTGTCAGAGGGTCAGTACTGAGGGAGTGCTGCACTGTCAGAGGGTCAGTACTGAGGGAGTGCTGCACTGTTAGAGGGTCAGTACTGAGGGAGTGCTGCACTGTCGGAGGGTCAGTACTGAGGGAGTGCTGCACTGTCAGAGGGTCAGTTCTGAGGGAGAGCTGCAGTGTCAGAGAGTCAGTACTGAGGGAGTGCCGCACTATCAGAGGGTCAGTACTGAGGGATTGCTGCACTGTCAGAGGGTCAGTACTGAGGGAGTGCTGCATTGTCAGAGCTATTGTCTTCCAGACAAGATGTCAAACCAGGGCCATGTACTGCCCTCTCAGGTGGGTGTAAGAGAGCCCACGGCCACTATTTAAAGAAGAGCAGTGGGTAGAGTTCTAATATTTATCCCCTAACTAACATCACTTAACATGAAGATCTGATGATATAATATTGCTGTGTTTGTGGGATCTCACTGTGCACAACCTGACTGCCCCGTTCCCTATATTACAACAGTGACTTCGCTTATTAAGTACTCCATTGGCTCGGAAGCCTTATGGGAACTCCTGAGGTGGGGAAAGGAGCGATCGAAATGCAAATCTTTCCTTCAGAGTGATTGACAGGAGCCAGACGGAACTTGACCCCTCGCCATATAAAGGAGATATTTGCAAAAGGTGACCTAAATCTCTGACAAAGGGGTCAGTTGTAAAGGAGCATCTTAAAGGAGCAGTGAGAGAGAGAGACAGAAAGAGAGAGAGAGGGGGGGTGGAGAGGTTTAGGGAGGGAATTCCAGAGCTCAGGGCCCCCCCCCAGGCAGCTGAAGGCACGGCCGCCAATGGTGGAGCGATGGGAATCGGGGGATGGTCAAGAGGCTGGAATTGGAGGAGCACAGAGATCTCGGAGGGTTGCAGGGACTGGAGGAGGGTACAGAGATAGGGAGGGTTGTAGGGGCTGGAGGAGGTTACAGAGATAGGGAGGGTTGTAGGGGCTGGAGGAGGTTACAGAGATAGGGAGGGTTGTAGGGGCGGGAGGAGGATACAGAGATAGGGAGGGTTGTAGGGGCTGGAGGAGGTTACAGAGATAGGGAGGGTTGTAGGGGCGGGAGGAGGATACAGAGATAGGGAGGGTTGTAGGGGCTGGAGGAGGTTACAGAGATAGGGAGGGTTGTAGGGGCTGGAGGAGGTTACAGAGATAGGGAGGGTTGTAGTGGTTGGAGGGGGTTAGATAGGGAGGGTTGTACGCTCTGGACGAGGTTACAGAGATAGGGAGGGTTGTAGGGGCTGGAGGAGGTTACAGAGATAGGGAGGGTTGTAGGGTCTGGAGGAGGTTACAGAGATAGGGAGGGTTGTAGTTGCTGGAGGGGGTTACAGAGATAGGGAGGGTTGTAGGGGCTGGAGGAGGTTACAGAGATAGGAGGGTTGTAGGGGCTGAAGGGGGTTACAGAGATAGGGAGGGTTGTAGGGACTGCAGGAGGTTACAGAGATAGGAAGTGTTGTAGGGACTGGAGGAGGTTACAGAGATAGGGAGGCTTGTAGGAGCTGGAGGAGGTTACAGAGATGGGGAGGGTTGTAGGGGCTGGAGGAGGTTACAGAGATAGGGAGGGTTTTAGGGGCTGGAGGGGGTTACAAAGATAAGGAAGGTTGTAGGGCTGGAGGAGGTTACAGAGATAGGGAGGGTTGTAGGGGCTGGAGTAGGTTACAGAGATAGGGAGGGTTGTAAGGACTGGAGGAGGTTACAGAGACAGGGAGGGTTGTAGGGGCTGGAGTAGGTTACAGAGATAGGGAGGATTGTAGGGACCAGGGTGGGGGGTATTTGTGAGTTGCTGATTGCAACAACTAGTTGAGTTAAAAACACGTCCCACCTCCCCCTCTGGCCCTTTTCCCGATTCTCTTCAATCTGAGTCCCTCTGGTTACCGAACCTCCTGCCGCTGGAAACAGTTTCTCCTCCTTTACCTTATCGAAAACCCCTGATAATTTTGAACGCCTCAATTCAATCTCCCCCTTAACCTTCCCGGCTCTACGGGGAACAAACCCAGCTTCTGCAGTCACTCCTCGCAAACCGCAGTCCCCTTTCCTCCCAGGAAGGTTCTGGTAAATCCCCTCTGCAGCCTCGCCCTCCTTCCTAAAGCGCGGTGCCCTATAGACGGATGTCTTTCTGCTGATGTGCAGTTAGTCCGGCTGCGCTCTGATTGAAAAAAGCTTTCAAGTGGTTTAAAGCTGGATGAAATCCAATAGACACATTAGCAATTAGCAGGTGAGTTAATGGTCATACAGAGAGGAAATGTCTGCTAATCACATTGCTCACTGTATTCCTGTCCTCTGATAGTTTATCCTTGATCCCTCAGAGAATGAGTTAGCGAAACACGAGAAATGAACCTTGCCTTTTGACAACACATTATTTGACTTCAGAAACTTCCACAAGTCGATTCAATGCCCATGTTCTGACTTGGAGCCATTCTTTCCGCACAGCAAGATCCACAAACAGCAGCAGTATTGGCTCAGGAATAATTATTGGCCCCCAGGGTGTCGGTGAGAATTCCCACCTCCTTCTCAACAAAGTTAGGCCATGGGGGTTTCCGCTTCCAGCTGTGGGGGGCGGGGGGGTGGGGGGGGGAGATGGTGTCGAATCTGGAAGACGGCACTGCCAACAGTGCGGCACTCCGTCTGTACCGGCTCTCCAATAGTGCTACTCTCCCTCGGTACTGACCCTCTGACAGTGCAGCACACCCTCAGTACTGACCCTCTGACAGTGCAGCACACCCTCAGTACTGAGCCTCTGACAGTGCAGCACACCCTCAGTACTGACCCTCCGACAGTGCTACACGCCCTCAGTACTGACCCTCTGACAGTGCTACACTCCCTCGGTACTGACCCTCTGACAGTGCTACACTCCCTCAGTACTGATCCTCTGACAGTGCAGTACTCCCTCAGTACTGACCCTCCGTCAGTGCAGCGCTCCCTCAGTACTGACCCTCTGACAGTGCAGCACTCCCTCAGTACTGACCCTCCGACAGCACTGTACTCCTTCAGTACCCCTCCACAAACAGTGTGGCACTCACTCAGTACTGACCTTCCGACAGTGCAGCACGCCCTCAGTACTGACCCTCCGACAGTGCAGCACTCCCTCAGTACTGACCCTCTGACAGTGCAGCACTCCCTCAGTACTGACCCTCCGACAGTGCAGCACTCCCTCAGTACTGACTCTCTGACAGTGCAGCGTTCCCTCAGTACTGACCCTCCGACAGTGCAGCACTCCCTCAGTACTGACCTTCCGACAGTGCAGCGCTCCCTCAGTACTGACCCTCCGATAGTGCAGCGCTCCCTCAGTACTGACCCTCCGAAAGTGCAGCACTCCCTCAGTACTGACCCTCTGACAGTGCTGCACTCCCTCAGTACTGACCCTCCGACAGTGCAGCGCTCCCTCAGTACTGACCCTCTGACAGTGCAGCACTCCCTCAGTACTGACCCTCTGACAGTGCAGCACTCCCTCAGTACTGACCCTCCGACAGTGCAGCACTCCCTCAGTGCTGACTCTCTGACAGTGCAGCGCTCCCTCAGTACTGACCCTCTGACAGTGCAGCGCTCCCTCAGTACTGACCCTCTGACAGTGCAGCGCTCCCTCAGTACTGACCCTCTGACAGTGCAGCGCTCCCTCAGTACTGACCCTCTGACAGTGCAGCACTCCCTCAGTACTGACCTTCCGACAGTGCAGCACTCCCTCAGTACTGACCCTCCGACAGTGCAGCACTCCCTCAGTACTGACCCTCTGACAGTGCAGCACTCCCTCAGTACTGACCCTCCGACGGTGCAGCACTCCCTCAGTACTGACACTCCGACAGTGCAGCACTCCCTCAGTACTGACACTCCGACAGTGCAGCACTCCCTCAGTACCCACCACCCCCCCGACAGCACTGTACTCCCTCTGCACTGAGCATTGCACTTACACAATCCCATATGAGTGATTCATGCCTTCATATCATTCTAAAACCACAACATGTTTTTCAGCGGTGGTGAAACAGAATGGCAGCAAGATGAAGTCCCAGGTACGACATGGGGGACGGCCTTCGATCCTTCTACATGGCACGAGACAAAACCACCCACAATATTTCAATCAAACCGTGTTGAGTCTGCAGGGTCGGAGAGTGCTGCAATTTGAAAGGTTTGAAGGAACAGCGTCGAGATAGAGCTGGTGAGCAGACAAGACCTGCGTGCTGAGTGGTTTTGAGGAGCAGCACCAGGTTGCCTCAGTTGAGAAAGACTGGGGTTTGGACCCAATTGATAGTGAGCGAGTGTCCAGCAAGAAATTAAACCCACAGCACTGTCCTGAAGTGGGGCCAGAGGAGGTAGTGATTCTAACGGCTGGCTTCAGAGTGGCTGAACAATACACTGAGTATAACAAAGAGGGAGGGGCATTGCCAAAATGTCCACAAAATTCCCCAGCCTGAATTGGGGATCCAGCTGATCCGAATTCAGAATTGAAGATCTGCTCAAGGATGAACATCAGTACAAAGTGATCCTCACAGGTCCTTGAAGCTTACAGGTCCTAATACAGAGTCGTGGTTTCTTGATTCTGATGCGTGTCTGGTTAAGCAAGCCATAAAAACTCACCTAACAATCAGGAATGGAGGTACACACAGACTGAACACATCAGGATTAACCGCAGAAGAGCTATAGGATCCCCAAAGGTATGAACTTCATTGGAAGACTGGTTCAGATTCAAGTTAAACTTCCTTATTCATCAACTGGAGTTCACGTCACTTTGACAACAGCCTACAGAATCCATAGACCATTTCGTCAGCACATGCAGAGGAAAGGGTAAGTACTGTGATTTTTCAAACACAGAAGTAACAGATGGAATTGTTGAGTTCATGATCGCATGTACTCCCATGGAAACATTCCAGAAAGATCTGCTATTCAAATCCAAAATGTATAGCATTGAAGATCTGCTCAAGGATGAACATCAGTACAAAGTGATCCTCACAGGTCAACGAAGCTTACAGGTCCTAATTACAACCCCAGTTGTTGATGCACTCTCTAGAACACCCAAACCTAGCATGACATGTGGAAGGTGTGGCCTTCTGCATGCACCAAGGAATTCTGCAAGGCATGGGACAGAAAGGGCCGTTGGCAGAGGCAGTACGCCAGAGCAAAGGCTGATGCAGCTACTAAGAGCCATGCACTGATCAAAACAGACCTTCAAGCAATGAGAATGACTACCCAGTATCCCGTCAGATACATATGTATGAGGTGATTGACAAACCAGAAAATGAGGATGCTGTGCATGATGAGAGGAACACATGTTTCAGGCCGTCAATCTCATGGTAAACATAGATGCTATCAGACCGTCTGAAATGTTTGACAAGATTCAAATTATCTGCCCTGAGAAAGTTGGTAACTAATTGTTATTGGCCAAGATTGACACAGGGGCAAGTGCCAAGATGCTACCTATGCGGATTATAAAAGACATGTATCCACAGCCATGGAAGACCATGGTGAAACCTACTGCTGTGCAACTTTCAGCGTACAGTATTTCAATAATTCCATGTACAGGATCCATAGTCCTCGAGCGCAAGTACAATCAGTCCTCCTGGGTGTCATTGATGGAGGCAGAAGGCCCGGTGACTGTAGGTCTACTGGCGTGACGTGACCTTGCACTAGTGACAATCCATGGAATCAGTCAGACCCCACCTGGAAGATCAGCCTCAGAAACTACCCCAAGTGCCTCAGTTCATAACGTAACATCGGCAAAATTGGCAGTTTCAAGTGAGCCGGGTCAAAATTCCGGGACACCCTCCCTAGCAGCGCTGTGGGTGTACCTACACCACATAGAATGCAGCAGTTCAAGGCAGCTCACCACCACCTTCTCAAGGGGCAATTAGGGATGGGTAATAAATGCTGACCTAGCCAGCAAAGTCCACGTCCTGTGAACAGGTAATTTTAAAAAATCACGCTTGCAGGAGAATGCAAGTCTGTCAATTGATGCCGACGGCTACAAAAAGGAATGGTGAAAGATTCAACACGACAGGATCTATGGATGGCCCAGTTCAATTCAGCATGTCCACAATCACGAGACACTATTTTGCCTTTATCAGGACGAGCTTGGCATCTCCTGGGGAGTCATTTCTTTTTTAAAGGCAGGCTGGTTGTTGGGCAAGAAAATTTGCAACTCAATGTTCTTCAGCAACTTCCTCACTCACACACGGGCGTAGATCGTTCGAGTAGAGTGGCAAGAGAGACAGTCTACTGACTGGTTATCGACAATGACGTTGAAGTCATGGTCGAGAAGCACAAGGCCTGTCAAGAGCGTAGGCCAAGCCAGCACAAAGATCGACTGATCTGATTTGAAGTTGCGGACCACCCTGGGTCTAAAATCGCGTCCGGGCCTCCTTCATATCTGTGGCACTGACTTCACCGTGATCGTCGACTGCTTTGCCAAGCGGGCCGTTGTTCGACAATCGCACAATACGCCAAGCGCCACAAGGAGCAGAGTTTTACACTGATGGGGGTGGGGGGGGGGTGGGGGGGGGTTCCCAACCCGGTCAGAGGTGAAGTCGCGCGAGGTGACGCCAGGTGAGCTTCCTGAGGTCTTCCCGCCCTTGCGCGGTGTTTCAGTCGGCGGGCGCACGCACACAAGTGGGAGGCGCGCCCACCAATGATAGAGGGGGCAATTAAGCCCATTAACAGGGCAACTGACTCTGACCGTTCCTGGTCGGGCCAAACTTACGGGCGAATCGGCCTTTACCATTTTCACCAAAGCTCATCCAAGGGGCCGGGATGAGGTTTCCGCTGTGGAATAAAATGAAGATTAAAATCTGCGGGTGGGGTTTATTTTCAGGGGCCCGATTCTGATGCCAGGACATCTTTAACTGTGGCTTCCTGACAGGTTGTTTGATGGCTTTGGGGGCCCGCGGCTCCGTGAGGCGCTCGGGGAGCTATTCCTCGTTGACATTTTCGACCCACTCCCCAGTGGCGCTGAGCTGAGCTGGCCAGCGGGTGCCTCACGCCGCCTGCTTGCTGATTGGCCGGCCGATGTCAATGGGTGATGGTTGGGGGTCGGATTCTCAGCCAATCCCAGACCCAACGATGGTTCCCGACAAGCGAGCTAAATATTTAGGCCGAATCATTCAAAGAAATGGACCACAATCTGTTTCCAGGACAGTTATGTGTGTTTGACGCATTAATAGCAGGATAAAAACCCACCAGTACTGTGCGCGTGTTATACAGTGACAGACCTGTCCCCACCAGTACTGTACGCGTGTTATACAGTGACAGACCCGTCCCCACCAGTACTGTACGCGTGTTATACAGTGACAGACCTGTCCCCACCAGTACTGTACCCCAGTGTTATACAGTGACAGACCCGTCCCCACCAGTACTGTACCAAAGTGTTATACAGTGACAGACCTGTCCCCAGCAGTACTGCACCCCAGGGTTATACAGTGACAGACCTGTCCCCACCAGTACTGTACCCCAGTGTTATACAGTGACAGACCTGTCCCCACCAGTACTGTACCCCAGTGTTATACCGTGACAGACCTGTCCACACCACCAGTACTGTACCCCAGTGTTATACAGTGACAGACCTGTCCCCACCAGTACTGTACCCCAGTGTTATACCGTGACAGACATGTCTCCAGCATTACTGTACCCCAGTGTTAGACAGTGACAGACCTGCCCCCACCAGTACTGTATCCCAGGGTTATACAGTGACAGACCTGTCCCCACCAGTACTGTATCCCAGTGTTATACAGTGACAGACCTGTCCCCACCAGTACTGCACCCCAGTGTTATACAGTGACAGATTTGTCCCCACCAGTACTGTATCCCAGTGTTGTACAGTGACAGACCCGACCCCACCAGCACTGTACCCGTGTTATACAGTGACAGACCTGTCCCCACCAGTACTGCACCCCAGTGTTATACAGTGACAGACGTGTCCCCACCAGTACTGCACCCCAGTGTTATACAGTGACAGACCTGTCCCCAGCAGTACTGTATCCCAGTGTTATACAGTGACAGACCCGTCCCCACCAGTACTGTATCCCAGTATTATACAGTGACAGACCTGTCGCCACCAGTACTGCACCCCAGTGTTATACAGTGACAGACCTGTCCCCACCAGTACTGCACCCCAGTGTTATACAGTGACAGACCTGTCCCCACCAGTACTGTTTCCCAGTGTTATACAGTGACAGACCCCTTCCCACCAGTACTGTATCCCAGTGTTATACAGTGACAGACATGTCCCCACAAGTACTGTACCCCAGTGTTATACAGTAACACTTCTGTTCCCACCAGTACTGTATCCCGAAGTTACGCAGTGACAGACCCGTCCCCACCAGTACTGAACCCCAGTGTAATATAGTGACAGACCTGTCCGCACCAGTACTGTACCTCAGTGTAATATAGTGACAGACCTGTCCCCACCAGTACTGTACCCCAGTGTTATATAGTGAGAGACCTGTCCCCACCAGTACTGTACCCCAGTGATATACAGTGACAGACCTGTCCCCACCAGTACTGTACCCCAGTGTAATAAAGTGACAGACCCGTCCCCACCAGTACGGAACACCAGAGTTATACAGTGACAGACCTGGCCCACCAGTACTGTACCCCAGTGTTATACAGTGACACACCCGTCCACGCCAGTACTGTACCCCAGTGTTATGCAGTGACAGACCCGTCCACACCAGTACTGTGCCCCAGTGTTATACAGTGACAGACCTGACCCCACCAGTACGGTACCCCAGTGTTATACAGTGACAGACATGTCCACACTACCAGTACTGTACTCCAGTGTTATATAGTGACAGACATGTTCCCACCAGTACTGTATCCCAGTGTTATACAGAGACAGACCCGTCCCCACCGGTACTGTACCCCAGTGTTATAAAGTGACAGACCTATCCCCACCAGTACTGTACCTCAGAGTTATACAGTGACAGACCCGTCCCCACCAGTACTGTACACCAGAGTTATACAGTGATGGAGCAATCCCCACCAGTACTGTACCCCAGTGTTATACAGTGACAGACTTACATCAACCAGCACTGTAGTCCAGTGTTATACAGTCACAGACCTGTCCCCACCAGTACTGTACCTCAGTGTTATACAGTGACAGACACGTCCCCACCAGTACTGTACCCCAGTGTTATACAGTGACAGACCCGTCCCCACCAGTACTGTACCCCAGTGTTATACAGTGACAGACCCGTCCCCACCAGTACTGTACCCCAGTGTTATACAGTGACAGACTTGTACCCACCAGAACTGTACCTCAGAAATATACAATGACAGACATGTATCCACCAGTACTGTACCCCAGTGTTATACAGTGACAGACCTGTCCCCACCAGTACTGTACCTCAGTGTTATAAAGTGACAGACCCGTCCCCACTGGTACTGTACCCCAGTGTTATACAGTGACAGACCCGTCCCCACCAGTACCGTACCCCAGTGTTATACAGTGACAGACCCGTCTCCACCAATACTGTATCCCAGTGTTATACAGTGACAGACACGTCCCCACAAGTACTGTACCCCAGTGTTATACAGTGACAGACCCGTCCCCACCAGTATTGTACCCCAGTGTTATACAGTGACAGACCTGTCCCCAAAAGTACTGTACACCAGTGTTATACAGTGACAGACATGTACCCACCAGAACTGTACCTCAGAAATATACAATGACAGACATGTATCCACCAGTCCTGTACCCCTGTGTTATACAGTGACAGACCTGTCCCCAAAAGTACTGTACACCAGTGTTATACAGTGACAGACATGTACCCACCAGTACTGTACCCCAGTGTTATACCGTGACAGACCTGTCCACACCACCAGTACGGTACCCCAGTGTTATACAGTGACAGACATGATTCCAGCATTACTGTACCCGTGTTATACAGTGACAGACCTGTCCCCACCAGTACTGTACCCCAGTGTTATACCGTGACAGACATGTCTCCAGCATTACTGTACCCCAGTGTTAGACAGTGACAGACCTGCCCCCACCAGTACTGTATCCCAGTATTATACAGTGACAGACCTGTCGCCACCAGTACTGCACCCCAGTGTTATACAGTGACAGACCTGTCCCCACCAGTACTGCACCCCAGTGTTATACAGTGACAGACCTGTCCCCACCAGTACTGTATCCCAGTGTTATACAAAGACAGACCCGTTCCCACCAGTACTGTATCCCAGTGTTATACAGTGACAGACCTGTCCCCACCAGTACTGTACCCCAGTGTTATACAGTGACAGACATGTCCCCACCAGTACTGTACCCCAGTGTTATACAGTGACACTCCTGTTCCCACCAGTACTGTATCCCGGTGTTATACAGTGACAGACCCGTCCCCACCAGTACTGTACCCCAGTGTTATACAGTGACAGACCTGTCCCCACCAGTACTGTACCCCAGTGTAATACAGTGACTGACCCGTCCCCACCAGTACGGATCACCAGAGTTATACAGTGACAGACCTGGCCCACCAGTACTGTACCCCAGTGTTATACAGTGACAGACGTGTCCCAACCAGTACTGTACCCCAGTGTTATGCAGTGACAGACCCGTCCACACCAGTACTGTACCCCAGTGTTATACAGTGACAGACCTGACCCCACCAGTACGGTACCCCAGTGTTATACAGTGACAGACCTGTCCACACTACCAGTACTGTACTCCAGTGTTATACAGTGACAGACATGTTCCCACCAGTACTGTATCCCAGTGTTATACAGAGACAGACCCGTCCCCACCGGTACTGTACCCCAGTGTTATAAAGTGACAGACCTGTCCACACCAGTACTGTACCTCAGAGTTATACAGTGACAGACCCGTCCCCACCAGTACTGTACCCCAGAGTTATACAGTGATAGAGCAATCCCCACCAGTACTGTACCCCAGTGTTATACAGTGACAGACTTACATCAACCAGCACTGTAGTCCAGTGTTATACAGTCACAGACCTGTACCCACAGGTACTGTACCGCAGTATTATACAGTGACAGACTTATAGCAACCAGAACTGTAGCCCAGTGATATACAGTGAAAGACCTGTCCCCACCAGTACTGTATCCCAGTGTTATACAGTGACAGACGTGTCCCCACCAGTAATGTACCTCAGTGTTATACAGTGACAGACCTGTCCCCACCAGTACTGTACCTCAGTGTTGTACAGTGACTGACCCGTCCCCACCAGTACTGTACCCCAGTGTTATACAGTGACAGACCCGTCCCCACCAGTACTGTACCCCAGTGTTATACAGTGACAGACATGTACCCACCAGAACTGTACCTCAGAAATATACAATGACAGACAAGTGTCCACCAGTATTGTACACCAGTGTTATACAGTGACAGACATGTACCCACCAGAACTGTACCTCAGAAATATACAATGACAGACATGTATCCACCAGTCCTGTACCCCAGTGTTATACAGTGACAGACCTGTCCCCAAAAGTACTGTACACCAGTGTTATACAGTGACAGACATGTCCCCACCAGTACTGCACCCCAGTGTTATACAGTGACAGACCTGTCCCCAGCAGTACTGTATCCCAGTGTTATACAGTGACAGACCCGTCCCCACCAGTACTGTATCCCAGTATTATACAGTGACAGACCTGTCGCCACCAGTACTGCACCCCAGTGTTATACAGTGACAGACCTGTCCCCACCAGTACTGCACCCCAGTGTTATACAGTGACAGACCTGTCCCCACCAGTACTGTTTCCCAGTGTTATACAGTGACAGACCCCTTCCCACCAGTACTGTATCCCAGTGTTATACAGTGACAGACATGTCCCCACCAGTACTGTACCCCAGTGTTATACAGTAACACTTCTGTTCCCACCAGTACTGTATCCCGAAGTTACGCAGTGACAGACCCGTCCCCACCAGTACTGAACCCCAGTGTAATATAGTGACAGACCTGTCCGCACCAGTACTGTACCTCAGTGTAATATAGTGACAGACCTGTCCCCACCAGTACTGTACCCCAGTGTTATATAGTGAGAGACCTGTCCCCACCAGTACTGTACCCCAGTGATATACAGTGACAGACCTGTCCCCACCAGTACTGTACCCCAGTGTAATAAAGTGACAGACCCGTCCCCACCAGTACGGAACACCAGAGTTATACAGTGACAGACCTGGCCCACCAGTACTGTACCCCAGTGTTATACAGTGACACACCCGTCCACGCCAGTACTGTACCCCAGTGTTATGCAGTGACAGACCCGTCCACACCAGTACTGTGCCCCAGTGTTATACAGTGACAGACCTGACCCCACCAGTACGGTACCCCAGTGTTATACAGTGACAGACATGTCCACACTACCAGTACTGTACTTCAGTGTTATATAGTGACAGACATGTTCCCACCAGATACTGTATCCCAGTGTTATACAGAGACAGACCCGTCCCCACCGGTACTGTACCCCAGTGTTATAAAGTGACAGACCTGTCCCCACCAGTACTGTACCTCAGAGTTATACAGTGACAGACCCGTCCCCACCAGTACTGTACACCAGAGTTATACAGTGATGGAGCAATCCCCACCAGTACTGTACCCCAGTGTTATACAGTGACAGACTTACATCAACCAGCACTGTAGTCCAGTGTTATACAGTCACAGACCTGTCCCCACCAGTACTGTACCTCAGTGTTATACAGTGACAGACACGTCCCCACCAGTACTGTACCCCAGTGTTATACAGTGACAGACCCGTCCCCACCAGTACTGTACCCCAGTGTTATACAGTGACAGACCCGTCCCCACCAGTACTGTACCCCAGTGTTATACAGTGACAGACTTGTACCCACCAGAACTGTACCTCAGAAATATACAATGACAGACATGTATCCACCAGTACTGTACCCCAGTGTTATACAGTGACAGACCTGTCCCCACCAGTACTGTACCTCAGTGTTATAAAGTGACAGACCCGTCCCCACTGGTACTGTACCCCAGTGTTATACAGTGACAGACCCGTCCCCACCAGTACTGTACCCCAGTGTTATACAGTGACAGACCCGTCTCCACCAATACTGTATCCCAGTGTTATACAGTGACAGACACGTCCCCACAAGTACTGTACCCCAGTGTTATACAGTGACAGACCCGTCCCCACCAGTATTGTACCCCAGTGTTATACAGTGACAGACCTGTCCCCAAAAGTACGGTACACCAGTGTTATACAGTGACAGACATGTACCCACCAGAACTGTACCTCAGAAATATACAATGACAGACATGTATCCACCAGTCCTGTACCCCTGTGTTACACAGTGACAGACCTGTCCCCAAAAGTACTGTACACCAGTGTTATACAGTGACAGACATGTCCCCACCAGTACTGCACCCCAGTGTTATACAGTGACAGACCTGTCCCCAGCAGTACTGTATCCCAGTGTTATACAGTGACAGACCCGTCCCCACCAGTACTGTATCCCAGTATTATACAGTGACAGACCTGTCGCCACCAGTACTGCACCCCAGTGTTATACAGTGACAGACCTGTCCCCACCAGTACTGCACCCCAGTGTTATACAGTGACAGACCTGTCCCCACCAGTACTGTTTCCCAGTGTTATACAGTGACAGACCCCTTCCCACCAGTACTGTATCCCAGTGTTATACAGTGACAGACATGTCCCCACCAGTACTGTACCCCAGTGTTATACAGTAACACTTCTGTTCCCACCAGTACTGTATCCCGAAGTTACGCAGTGACAGACCCGTCCCCACCAGTACTGAACCCCAGTGTAATATAGTGACAGACCTGTCCGCACCAGTACTGTACCTCAGTGTAATATAGTGACAGACCTGTCCCCACCAGTACTGTACCCCAGTGTTATATAGTGAGAGACCTGTCCCCACCAGTACTGTACCCCAGTGATATACAGTGACAGACCTGTCCCCACCAGTACTGTACCCCAGTGTAATAAAGTGACAGACCCGTCCCCACCAGTACGGAACACCAGAGTTATACAGTGACAGACCTGGCCCACCAGTACTGTACCCCAGTGTTATACAGTGACACACCCGTCCACGCCAGTACTGTACCCCAGTGTTATGCAGTGACAGACCCGTCCACACCAGTACTGTGCCCCAGTGTTATACAGTGACAGACCTGACCCCACCAGTACGGTACCCCAGTGTTATACAGTGACAGACATGTCCACACTACCAGTACTGTACTTCAGTGTTATATAGTGACAGACATGTTCCCACCAGTACTGTATCCCAGTGTTATACAGAGACAGACCCGTCCCCACCGGTACTGTACCCCAGTGTTATAAAGTGACAGACCTGTCCCCACCAGTACTGTACCTCAGAGTTATACAGTGACAGACCCGTCCCCACCAGTACTGTACACCAGAGTTATACAGTGATGGAGCAATCCCCACCAGTACTGTACCCCAGTGTTATACAGTGACAGACTTACATCAACCAGCACTGTAGTCCAGTGTTATACAGTCACAGACCTGTCCCCACCAGTACTGTACCTCAGTGTTATACAGTGACAGACACGTCCCCACCAGTACTGTACCCCAGTGTTATACAGTGACAGACCCGTCCCCACCAGTACTGTACCCCAGTGTTATACAGTGACAGACCCGTCCCCACCAGTACTGTACCCCAGTGTTATACAGTGACAGACTTGTACCCACCAGAACTGTACCTCAGAAATATACAATGACAGACATGTATCCACCAGTACTGTACCCCAGTGTTATACAGTGACAGACCTGTCCCCACCAGTACTGTACCTCAGTGTTATAAAGTGACAGACCCGTCCCCACTGGTACTGTACCCCAGTGTTATACAGTGACAGACCCGTCCCCACCAGTACTGTACCCCAGTGTTATACAGTGACAGACCCGTCTCCACCAATACTGTATCCCAGTGTTATACAGTGACAGACACGTCCCCACAAGTACTGTACCCCAGTGTTATACAGTGACAGACCCGTCCCCACCAGTATTGTACCCCAGTGTTATACAGTGACAGACCTGTCCCCAAAAGTACGGTACACCAGTGTTATACAGTGACAGACATGTACCCACCAGAACTGTACCTCAGAAATATACAATGACAGACATGTATCCACCAGTCCTGTACCCCTGTGTTATACAGTGACAGACCTGTCCCCAAAAGTACTGTACACCAGTGTTATACAGTGACAGACATGTACCCACCAGTACTGTACCCCAGTGTTATACCGTGACAGACCTGTCCACACCACCAGTACGGTACCCCAGTGTTATACAGTGACAGACATGATTCCAGCATTACTGTACCCGTGTTATACAGTGACAGACCTGTCCCCACCAGTACTGTACCCCAGTGTTATACCGTGACAGACATGTCTCCAGCATTACTGTACCCCAGTGTTAGACAGTGACAGACCTGCCCCCACCAGTACTGTATCCCAGTATTATACAGTGACAGACCTGTCGCCACCAGTACTGCACCCCAGTGTTATACAGTGACAGACCTGTCCCCACCAGTACTGCACCCCAGTGTTATACAGTGACAGACCTGTCCCCACCAGTACTGTATCCCAGTGTTATACAAAGACAGACCCGTTCCCACCAGTACTGTATCCCAGTGTTATACAGTGACAGACCTGTCCCCACCAGTACTGTACCCCAGTGTTATACAGTGACAGACATGTCCCCACCAGTACTGTACCCCAGTGTTATACAGTGACACTCCTGTTCCCACCAGTACTGTATCCCGGTGTTATACAGTGACAGACCCGTCCCCACCAGTACTGTACCCCAGTGTTATACAGTGACAGACCTGTCCCCACCAGTACTGTACCCCAGTGTAATACAGTGACTGACCCGTCCCCACCAGTACGGATCACCAGAGTTATACAGTGACAGACCTGGCCCACCAGTACTGTACCCCAGTGTTATACAGTGACAGACGTGTCCCCACCAGTACTGTACCCCAGTGTTATGCAGTGACAGACCCGTCCACACCAGTACTGTACCCCAGTGTTATACAGTGACAGACCTGACCCCACCAGTACGGTACCCCAGTGTTATACAGTGACAGACCTGTCCACACTACCAGTACTGTACTCCAGTGTTATACAGTGACAGACATGTTCCCACCAGTACTGTATCCCAGTGTTATACAGAGACAGACACGTCCCCACCGGTACTGTACCCCAGTGTTATAAAGTGACAGACCTGTCCACACCAGTACTGTACCTCAGAGTTATACAGTGACAGACCCGTCCCCACCAGTACTGTACCCCAGAGTTATACAGTGATAGAGCAATCCCCACCAGTACTGTACCCCAGTGTTATACAGTGACAGACTTACATCAACCAGCACTGTAGTCCAGTGTTATACAGTCACAGACCTGTACCCACAGGTACTGTACCGCAGTATTATACAGTGACAGACTTATAGCAACCAGAACTGTAGCCCAGTGATATACAGTGAAAGACCTGTCCCCACCAGTACTGTATCCCAGTGTTATACAGTGACAGACGTGTCCCCACCAGTAATGTACCTCAGTGTTATACAGTGACAGACCTGTCCCCACCAGTACTGTACCTCAGTGTTGTACAGTGACAGACCCGTCCCCACCAGTACTGTACCCCAGTGTTATACAGTGACAGACCCGTCCCCACCAGTACTGTACCCCAGTGTTATACAGTGACAGACATGTACCCACCAGAACTGTACCTCAGAAATATACAATGACAGACAAGTGTCCACCAGTACTGTACACCAGTGTTATACAGTGACAGACATGTACCCACCAGAACTGTACCTCAGAAATATACAATGACAGACATGTATCCACCAGTCCTGTACCCCAGTGTTATACAGTGACAGACCTGTCCCCAAAAGTACTGTACACCAGTGTTATACAGTGACAGACATGTACCCACCAGTACTGTACCCCAGTGTTATACCGTGACAGACCTGTCCATACCACCAGTACTGTACCCCAGTGTTATACAGTGACAGACATGTTTCCAGCATTACTGTACCCCAGTGTTATACAGTGACAGACCTGTCCCCACCAGTACTGTACCCCAGTGTTATACCGTGACAGACATGTCTCCAGCATTACTGTACCCCAGTGTTGGACAGTGACAGACCTGCCTCCACCAGTACTGTATCCCAGGGGGAAACAGTGACAGACCTGTCCCCACCAGTACTGTACCCCAGTGTTATACAGTGACAGACCCGTCCCCACCAGTACTGTACTCCAGTGTTATACAGTGACAAACCCGTCCCCATCAGTACTGTACCCCAGGGTTATACAGTGACAGACCTGTCCACACCAGTACTGTACCCCAGTGTTATACAGTGACAGACCCGTCCCCACCAGTACTGTACCCGTGTTATACAGTGACAGACCCGTCTCCACCAGTACTGTACCCCAGTGTTATACAGTGACAGACCTTTCCCCACCAGTACTGTACCCGTGTTATACAGTGACAAACCTGTCCCCACCAGTACTGTACCCCAGTGTTATACAGTGACAGACCCATCCCCACCAGTACTGTAAAACAGGGTTATACAGTGACAGACCTGTCCCCAACAGTACTGTACCCCGGTGTTATACAGTGACAGACCTGTACCCACCAGAACTGTACCTCAGAAATATACAATGACAGACGTGTATCCACCAGTACTGTACCCCAGTGTTATACCATGACAGACATGTCTCCAGCATTACTGTACCCCTGTATTGTAGAGTGAGAGACTTGCCCCCACCAGTGCTGTACTCCAGTGTTATACAGTGACATACCCGTCGCCATCAGTACTGTACACCAGTGTTATACAGTGACAGACCTGTCCCCATCAGTACTGCACCCCAGTGTTATACAGTGACAGACTTGTCCCCACCAGTACTGTATCCCAGTGTTGTACAGTGACAGACCCGACCCCACCAGCACTGTACCCGTGTTATACAGTGACAGACCTGTCCCCAGCAGTACTGCACCCCAGTGTTATACAGTGACAGACATGTCCCCACCAGTACTGCACCCCAGTGTTATACAGTGACAGACCTGTCCCCACCAGTAGTGCACCCCAGTGTTATACAGTGACAGACCTGTCCCCACCAGTACTGCACCCCAGTGTTATACAGTGACAGACCTGTCCCCAGCAGTACTGTATCCCAGTGTTATACAGTGACAGACCCGTCCCCACCAGTACTGTATCCCAGTATTATACAGTGACAGACCTGTCCCCACCAGTACTGTACCCCAGTGTTATATAGTGACAGACCTGTCCCCACCAGTACTGTACCCCAGTGTTATACAGTGACAGACCTGTCCCCACCAGTACTGTACCCCAGTGTAATAAAGTGACAGACCCGTCCCCACCAGAACGGAACACCAGAGTTATACAGTGACAGACCTGGCCCACCAGTACTGTACCCCAGTGTTATACAGTGACAGACGTGTCCCCACCAGTACTGTACCCCAGTGTTATGCAGTGACAGACCCGTCCACACCAGTACTGTACCCCAGTGTTATACAGTAACAGACCGGACACCACCAGTACGGTACCCCAGTGTTATACAGTGACAGACATGTCCACACCACCAGTACTGTATCCCAGTGTTATACAGAGACAGACCCGTCCCCACCGGTACTGTACCCCAGTGTTATAAAGTGACAGACCTGTCCCCACCAGTACTGTACCTCAGAGTTATACAGTGACAGACGTGTCCCCACCAGTACTGTACCCCAGAGTTATACAGTGATGGAGCAATCCCCACCAGTACTGTACCCCAGTGTTATACAGTTACAGACTTACATCAACCAGCACTGTAGTCCAGTGTTATACAGTCACAGACCTGTACCCACCAGTACTGTACCGCAGTATTATACAGTGACAGACTTATAGCAACCAGAACTTTTGCCCAGTGTTACACAGTGACAGACCTGTCCCCACCAGTACTGTACCCCAGTGTTATACAGTGACAGACCTGTCCCCACCAGTACTGTACCCCAGGGTTATACAGTGACAAACGTGTCCCCACCAGTACTGTACCCCAGTGTTATACAGTGACAGACCTGTCCCCACCAGTACTGTACCTCAGTGTTATACAGTGACAGACACATCCCCACCAGTACTGTACCCCAGTGTTATACAGTGACAGACCCGTCACCACCAGTACTGTACCCCAGTGTTATACAATGACAGACCCGTCCCCACCAGTACTGTACCCCAGTGTTATACAGTGACAGACTTGTACCCACCAGAACTGTACCTCAGAAATATACAATGACAGACATGTATCCACCAGTACTGTACCCCAGTGTTATACAGTGACAGACCTGTCCCCACCAGTACTGTACCTCAGTGTTATACAGTGACAGACCCGTCCCCACTGGTACTGTACCCCAGTATTATACAGTGACAGACCCGTCCCCACCAGTACTGTACCCCAGTGTTATACAGTGACAGACCCGTCTCCACCAATACTGTATCCCAGTGTTATACAGTGACAGACACGTCTCCACCAATACTGTATCCCAGTGTTATACAGTGACAGACCTGTCCCCAAAAGTACTGTACACCAGTGTTATACAGTGACAGACATGTACCCACCAGAACTGTACCTCAGAAATATACAATGACAGACATGTATCCACCAGTCCTGTACCCGTGTTATACAGTGACAGACCTGTCCCCAAAAGTACTGTACACCAGTGTTACACAGTGACAGACATGTACCCACCAGTACTGTACCCCAGTGTTATACCGTGACAGACCTGTCCACACCACCAGTACTGTACCCCAGTGTTATACAGTGACAGACATGATTCCAGCATTACTGTACCCGTGTTATACAGTGACAGACCTGTCCCCACCAGTACTGTACCCCAGTGTTATACCGTGACAGACATGTCTCCAGCATTACTGTACCCCAGTGTTAGACAGTGACAGACCTGCCCACACCAGTACTGTATCCCAGGGTTATACAGTGACAGACCTGTCCCCACCAGTACTGCATCCCAGTGTTATACAGTGACAGACCTGGCCCCACCAGTACTGCACCCCAGTGTTATACAGTGACAGACCTGTCCCCAGCAGTACTGTATCCCAGTGTTTTACAGTGACAGACCCGTCTCCACCAGTACTGTATCCCAGTATTATACAGTGACAGACCTGTCGCCACCAGTACTGCACCCCAGTGTTATACAGTGACAGACCTGTCCCCACCAGTACTGCACCCCAGTGTTATACAGTGACAGACCTGTCCCCACCAGTACTGTATCCCAGTGTGATACAGAGACAGACCCATTCCCACCAGTACTGTATCCCAAGGTTATACAGTGACAGACCTGTCCCCACCAGTACTGTACCCCAGTGTTATACAGTGACAGACATGTCCCCACCAGTACTGTACCCCAGTGTTATACAGTGACACTCCTGTTCCCACCAGTACTGTATCCCAGTGTTACACAGCGACAGACCCATCCCCACCAGTACTGAACCCCAGTGTAATATAGTGACAGACCTGTCCCCACCAGTACAGTACCTCAGTGTTATATAGTGACAGACCTGTCCCCACCAGTAATGTACCCCAGTGTTATACAGTGACAGACCTGTCCCCACCAGTACGGAACATCAGAGTTATACAGTGACAGACCTGGCCCACCAGTACTGTACCCCAGTGTTATACAGTGACAGACGTGTCCCCACCAGTACTGTATCCCAGTGTTATACAGTGACAGACATGTTCCCACCAGTACTGTATCCCAGTGTTATACAGAGACAGACCCGTCCCCACCGGTACTGTACCCCAGTGTTATAAAGTGACAGACCTGTCCACACCAGTACTGTACCTCAGAGTTATACAGTGACAGACCCGTCCCCACCAGTACTGTACCCCAGAGTTATACAGTGATAGAGCAATCCCCACCAGTACTGTACCCCAGTGTTATACAGTGACAGACTTACATCAACCAGCACTGTAGTCCAGTGTTATACAGTCACAGACCTGTACCCACCAGTACTGTACCGCAGTATTATACAGTGACAGACTTATAGCAACCAGAACTGTAGCCCAGTGATATACAGTGACAGACCTGTCCCCACCAGTACTGTACCCCAGTGTTATACAGTGACAGACCTGTCCCCACCAGTACTGTACCCCAGGGTTACACAGTGACAGACGTGTCCCCACCAGTACTGTACCTCAGTGTTATACAGTGACAGACCTGTCCCCACCAGTACTGTACCTCAGTGTTGTACAGTGACAGACCCGTCACCACCAGTACTGTACCCCTGTGTTATACAGTGACAGACATGTACCCACCAGAACTGTACCTCAGAAATATACAATGACAGACATGTATCCACCACTACTGTACCCCAGTGTTATACAGTGACAGACCTGTCCCCACCAGTACTGTACCTCAGTGTTATACAGTGACAGACCCGTCTCCACCAATACTGTATCCCAGTGTTATACAGTGACAGACACGTCCCCACAAGTACTGTACCCCAGTGTTATACAGTGACAGACCCGTCCCCACCATTATTGTACCCCAGTGTTATACAGTGACAGACCTGTCCCCACCAGTACTGTACCCCAGTGTTATACCGTGACAGACATGTCTCCAGCATTACTGTACCCCAGTGTTAGACAGTGACAGACCTGCCCCCACCAGTACTGTATCCCAGGGTGAACCAGTGACAGACCTGTCCCCACCAGTACTGTACCCCAGTGTTATACAGTGACAGACCCGTCCCCACCAGTACTGTACTCCAGTGTTATACAGTGACAGACCCGTCCCCATCAGTACTGTACCCCAGGGTTATACAGTGACAGACCTGTCCACACCAGTACTGTACCCCAGTGTTATACAGTGACAGACCCGTCCCCACCAGTACTGTACCCGTGTTATACAGTGACAGACCCGTCCCCACCAGTACTGTACCCCAGTGTTATACAGTGACAGACCTTTCCCCACCAATACTGTACCCGTGTTATACAGTGACAGACCTGTCCCCACCAGTACTGTACCCCAGTGTTATACAGTGACAGACCGGTCCCCACAGTTATGTCTCCCAGTGTTATACAGTGACAGACCTGCCCCCACCAGTACTGTACCCCAGTGTTATACAGTGACAGACCCGTCCCCATCAGTACTGTACACCAGTGTTATACAGTGACAGACCAGGCCCCACCAGTACTGTATCCCAGTGTTATACAGTGACAGACCCGTCCCCACCAGTACTGTACCCCAGTATTATACAGTGATAGAGCAATCCCCATCAGAACTGTACCCCAGTGACATACAGTGACAGATCTGGCCCCACCCGTACTGTATCGATGAGTTATACAGTGACAGACCTGTCCCCACCAGTACTGTACCCCAGTGTTATACAGTGACAGACCGGTCCCCACAGTTATGTCTCCCAGTGTTATACAGTGACAGACCTGCCCCCACCAGTACTGTACCCCAGTGTTATATAATGATAGAGCAATCCCCACCAGTACTGTACCCCACTGTTATACAGTGACAGACCTATATCAACCAGTACTGTAGTCCAGTGTTATACTGTGACAGACCTGTATCCACCAGTACTGTAGACCAGTGTTATACAGTGACATACCTGTCTCCACCAGTACTGTACCCCTGTGTTATACTGCCAGACATGTCCACAAAAGAACTGTACCCCAGTGTTATACAGTGACAGACCTGTCCACAACAGTACTGTACCCTAGAGTTATACAGTGACAGACCTGTCCCCAACTGTACTGTAACCTAGTTTTACACAGTGACAGATCTGTCCCCACCAGTACTGTATCCCAGTATTATACAGTGACAGACCCGTCCCCGCCAGTACTGCACCCCAGTGTTATACAGTGATAGAGAAATCCCCACCAGTACTGTACCCCAGTGTTATACAGTGACAGACCTATATCAACCAGTACTGTAGCCCAGTGTTATACAGTGACAGACCTGTTCCCACCAGTACAGTACCCTAGTGTTATACTGTGACAGACCTGTCCCCATCAGAACTGTACCCCAGTGTTATACAGTGATAGAGCAATCCCCACCAGTACTGTATCCCAGTATTATACACTGACAGACCCGTCCCCACCAGTACTGTACCCCAGTGTTATACAGTGTCAGACCCATCCGCACCAGTACTGTACCCCAGTGTTATACAGTGTCAGACCCATCCGCACCAGTACTGTACCCCAGTGTTATACAGTGACAGTCCTGTCCCCACCAGTACTGTAGCCAGGTGTTATACAGTCACAGACCTGTCCCCACCAGTACTGTACCCCAGTGTTATACAGTGACAGACCTGTCCCCACCAGTACTGTACCTCAGTGTTATACGGTGACAGACCCGTCCCCACCAGTACTGTACCCCAGTGTTATACATTGACAGACCAGTCCCCACCAGTACTGTACCCCAGTGTTATACAGTGACAGACCTATACCGACCAGTATTGTAGCCCAGTGTTATACAGTGACACACCTGTCTTCACCAGTACTGTACCCCAGTGTTATACGGTGACAGACCTGTCCCACCAGTACTGTACTCCAATGTTATACAGTGACAGACCCTTCCCCACCAGTACTGTACCCCAGTGTTATACAGTGACAGACCTGTCCCCACCAGTACAGTACCCCAGTGTTATACAGTGACAGACCTGTCCCCACCAGTACTGTACCCCAGTGTTATACAGTGACAGACCCGTCCCCACCTGTACTGTACCCCAGTGTTATACAGTGACAGACCTGGCCCCACCAGTACTGTACCCCAGTGTTATACAGTGACAGACCCGTCCCCACCAGTACTGTACCCCAGTGTTATACAGTGACAGACCCATCCCCACCAGTACTGTACTCCAGTGTTATACAGTGACAGACCTGTCCCCATCAGTACTGCACCCCAGGGTTATACAGTGACAGACCTGTCCCCACCAGTACTGTACCACAGTGTTATACAGTGACAGACCCATCCCCACCAGTACTGTACCCCAGGGTTATACAGTGACAGACCTGTCCCCAACAGTACTGTACCCCGGTGTTATACAGTGACAGACCTGTACCCACCAGAACCGTACCTCAGAAATATACAATGACAGACGTGTATCCACCAGTACTGTACCCCAGTGTTATACTGTGACAGACATGTCTCCAGCATTACTGTACCCCAGTATTGTAGAGTGAGAGACTTGCCCCCACCAGTGCTGTACTCCAGTGTTATACAGTGACATACCCGTCGCCATCAGTACTGTACACCAGTGTTATACAGTGACAGACCCGTCCCCACCAGTACTGTACCCCAGTGTTATACAGTGACAGACCCGTCCCCATCAGTACTGTACACCAGTGTTATACAGTGACAGACCAGGCCCCACCCGTACTGTATCCCAGTGTTATACAGTGACAGACCCGTCCCCACCAGTACTGTACCCCAGTGTTATACAGTGATAGAGCAATCCCCATCAGTACTGTACCCCAGTGTTATACAGTGACAGACCTGGCCCCACCAGTACTGTATCCCAGAGATATACAGTGACAGACCTGTCCCCACCAGTACTGTACCCCAGTGTTATACAGTGATAGAGCAATCCCCACCAGTAATGTACCCCACTGTTATACAGTGACAGACCTATATCAACCAGTACTGTAACCCTGTGTTATACTGACAGACCTGTCCACAAAAGTACGGTACCCCAGTGTTATACAGTGACAGACACATCCCCACCAGTACTGTACCCCAGTGTTATACAGTGATAGAGCAATCCCCAACAGTACTGTACCCCAGTGTTATACAGTGACAGACCTATATCAACCAGTACTTTTTCCAGTGTTATTCAGTCACAGACCTGTACCCACCAGTACTGTACCCCTGTATTATACAGTGACAGACCTATATCAACCAGTACTGTAGCCCAGTGTTATATAGTGACAGACCTGTCCCCAACAGTACTGTAGCCCAGTGTTATACAGTGACAGACCCGGCCACACCAGTACTGTACCCCAGTGTTAAACACTGACAGACCCGTCCCCACCAGTACTGAATCCCAGCGTTATACAGTGACAGACCTGTCCCCACCAGTACTGTGCACCACTGTTATACAGTGACAGACGTGTCCCCATCAGTAATGTACCCCAGTGTTATACAGTGACAGACCTGTCCCCACCGGTACTGTGCAGCAGTGTTATACAGTGACAGATGCGTCCCCACCAGTACTGTACCCCGTTGTTACACAATGACAGACCTGTCCACATCAGTACTGTAACACCGAGTTATACATTGACAGACCTGTCCCCACCAGTATTGTACCCCAGTGTTATACAGTGACAGACCTGTTTCCTCCAGTACCGTACCCCAGTGTTTTACAGTGACAGACCTGTCCACACCACCAGTTATGTATCGCAGTGTTATACAGTGACATACCTGTCCCCATCAGTACTGTACCCCAGTGTTATACAGTAACAGACCTGTCCCCAACAGTACTGTACGCCCGTGTTATACAGTGACAGACCTGTCTCCACCAGTACTGTACCCCAGTGTTAGACAGTGACAGACCTGTCCCCATCGGTACTGTACCTTAGAGCTATACAGTGACCGCCCTGTCCCCATTAGTACTGTACCCGTGTTATACAGTTACCGACCTGTCCCCATTAGCACTGTACTCGTGTTATAGAGTGACAGACACGTCCCCATCAGTACTGTACCCCCGTGTTATACAATGAAAGACCTGTTCTCAGCAGTACTGTATCCCAGTGTTAAACGGTGACAGATCTGTCCCCACCAGTACTGTACCCCAGTGTTATACAGTGACAGACCCGTCCCCACCAGTACTGTACCCCAGTGTTATAAAGTGAAGACCTGTCCCCACCAGTACTGTACCCCGGTGTTATAGTTACAGACCTGTACCCACCAGTACTGTACCCCAGTGTTATAGTTACAGACCGGCTCCCACCAGTACTGTACCCCAGTGTGATACAGTGACAGACATGTCCCCACCAGTACTGTACACCAGTGTGATACAGTGACATACCCGTCGCCATCTGTACTGTACACCAGTGTTATACAGTGACAGACCTGTCCCCACCAGTACTGTACCACAGTGTTATACAGTGACAGACATGTCCCCACCAGTACTGTACACCAGTGTGATACAGTGACAGACCTGTCCCCACCAGTACTGTACCCCAGTGTTATACAGTGACAGACCCGCCCCCACCAGTACTATACCCCAGTGTTATACAGTGACCAAGCTGTCCCTATCAGTACTGTACCCCAGTGTTATACAGTGACCGACCTATCCCTATCAGTACTGTACCCCAGTGTTATACAGTGACAGACCTGTCTCCACCAGTACTGTACCCGAGTGTTATACAGCGACAGACCCGTCCCCACCAGTACTGTACCCCAGTGTTATACAGTGACAGACCTGTCCCCACCAGTACTGTACCCCAGTGTTATACAGTGACAGACCTATACCGACCAGTATTGTAGCCCAGTGTTATACAGTGACAGACCTGTCCCACCAGTACTGTACCCCAATGTTATACAGTGACAGACCCTTCCCCACCAGTTATGTCCCCCAGTGTTATAGAGTGAAAGACTCATCTGCACGAGCACTGTACCCCTGTGTTATAAAGTGACAGACCCATCCCCACCAGTACTGTACCCCAGTGTTATACAGTGACAGACCTGTCCCCACCAGTACTGTACCTCAGCGTTATACAGTGACAGACCTGTCCCCACCAGTACTGTACCCCAGTGTTATACAGTGACAGACCTGTCCCCATCAGTACTGTATCCCAGGGTTATACAGTGACAGACCTGGCCCCACCAGTACTGTACCCCAGTGTTATACAGTGACAGACCCGTCCCCACCAGTACTGTACTCCTGTGTTATACAGTGACAGACCCGTCCCCATCAGTACTGTACCCCAGGGTTATACAGTGACAGACCTGTCCCCACAAGTACTGTACCCCAGTGTTATACAGTGACAGACCCGTCCCCACCAGTACTGTACCCCAGTGTTATACAGTGACAGACCCGTCCCCACCAGTACTGTACCCCAGTGTTATACAGTGACAGACCTTTCCCCACCAGTACTGTACCCGTGTTATACAGTGACAGACCTGTCCCCACCAGTACTGTACCACAGTGCTATACAGTGACAGACCTTTCCCCACCAGTACTGTACCCGTGTTATACAGTGACAGACCTGTCCCCACCAGTACTGTACCACAGTGTTATACAGTGACAGACCTGTACCCACCAGAACCGTACCTCAGAAATATACAATGACACACGTGTATCCACCAGTACTGTACCCCAGTGTTATACCGTGACAGACATGTCTCCAGCATTACTGTACCCCAGTATTGTAGAGTGAGAGACTTGCCCCCACCAGTGCTGTACTCCAGTGTTATACAGTGACATACCCGTCGCCATCTGTACTGTACACCAGTGTTATACAGTGACAGTCCCGTCCCCACCAGTACTGTACCCCAGGGTTATACAGTGACAGACCCGTCCCCATCAGTACTGTACACCGGTGTTATACAGTGACAGACCAGGCCCCACCAGTACTGTATCCCAGTGTTATACAGTGACAGACCCGTCCCCACCAGTACTGTACCCCAGTGTTATACAGTGATAGAGCAATCCCCATCAGTACTGTGCCCCAGTGTTATACAGTGACAGACCTGGCCCCACCAGTACTGTATGCCAGAGATATACAGTGACAGACCTGTCCCCACCAGTACTGTACCACAGTGTTATACAGTGACAGACCCATCCCCACCAGTACTGTATCCCAGGGTTATACAGTGACAGACCTGTCCCCACCAGTACTGCATCCCAGTGTTATACAGTGACAGACCTGGCCCCACCAGTACTGCACCCCAGTGTTATACAGTGACAGACCTGTCCCCAGCAGTACTGTATCCCAGTGTTTTACAGTGACAGACCCGTCTCCACCAGTACTGTATCCCAGTATTATACAGTGACAGACCTGTCGCCACCAGTACTGCACCCCAGTGTTATACAGTGACAGACCTGTCCCCACCAGTACTGCACCCCAGTGTTATACAGTGACAGACCTGTCCCCACCAGTACTGTATCCCAGTGTGATACAGAGACAGACCCATTCCCACCAGTACTGTATCCCAAGGTTATACAGTGACAGACCTGTCCCCACCAGTACTGTACCCCAGTGTTATACAGTGACAGACATGTCCCCACCAGTACTGTACCCCAGTGTTATACAGTGACACTCCTGTTCCCACCAGTACTGTATCCCAGTGTTACACAGCGACAGACCCATCCCCACCAGTACTGAACCCCAGTGTAATATAGTGACAGACCTGTCCCCACCAGTACAGTACCTCAGTGTTATATAGTGACAGACCTGTCCCCACCAGTAATGTACCCCAGTGTTATACAGTGACAGACCTGTCCCCACCAGTACGGAACATCAGAGTTATACAGTGACAGACCTGGCCCACCAGTACTGTACCCCAGTGTTATACAGTGACAGACGTGTCCCCACCAGTACTGTATCCCAGTGTTATACAGTGACAGACATGTTCCCACCAGTACTGTATCCCAGTGTTATACAGAGACAGACCCGTCCCCACCGGTACTGTACCCCAGTGTTATAAAGTGACAGACCTGTCCACACCAGTACTGTACCTCAGAGTTATACAGTGACAGACCCGTCCCCACCAGTACTGTACCCCAGAGTTATACAGTGATAGAGCAATCCCCACCAGTACTGTACCCCAGTGTTATACAGTGACAGACTTACATCAACCAGCACTGTAGTCCAGTGTTATACAGTCACAGACCTGTACCCACCAGTACTGTACCGCAGTATTATACAGTGACAGACTTATAGCAACCAGAACTGTAGCCCAGTGATATACAGTGACAGACCTGTCCCCACCAGTACTGTACCCCAGTGTTATACAGTGACAGACCTGTCCCCACCAGTACTGTACCCCAGGGTTACACAGTGACAGACGTGTCCCCACCAGTACTGTACCTCAGTGTTATACAGTGACAGACCTGTCCCCACCAGTACTGTACCTCAGTGTTGTACAGTGACAGACCCGTCACCACCAGTACTGTACCCCTGTGTTATACAGTGACAGACATGTACCCACCAGAACTGTACCTCAGAAATATACAATGACAGACATGTATCCACCACTACTGTACCCCAGTGTTATACAGTGACAGACCTGTCCCCACCAGTACTGTACCTCAGTGTTATACAGTGACAGACCCGTCTCCACCAATACTGTATCCCAGTGTTATACAGTGACAGACACGTCCCCACAAGTACTGTACCCCAGTGTTATACAGTGACAGACCCGTCCCCACCATTATTGTACCCCAGTGTTATACAGTGACAGACCTGTCCCCACCAGTACTGTACCCCAGTGTTATACCGTGACAGACATGTCTCCAGCATTACTGTACCCCAGTGTTAGACAGTGACAGACCTGCCCCCACCAGTACTGTATCCCAGGGTGAACCAGTGACAGACCTGTCCCCACCAGTACTGTACCCCAGTGTTATACAGTGACAGACCCGTCCCCACCAGTACTGTACTCCAGTGTTATACAGTGACAGACCCGTCCCCATCAGTACTGTACCCCAGGGTTATACAGTGACAGACCTGTCCACACCAGTACTGTACCCCAGTGTTATACAGTGACAGACCCGTCCCCACCAGTACTGTACCCGTGTTATACAGTGACAGACCCGTCCCCACCAGTACTGTACCCCAGTGTTATACAGTGACAGACCTTTCCCCACCAATACTGTACCCGTGTTATACAGTGACAGACCTGTCCCCACCAGTACTGTACCCCAGTGTTATACAGTGACAGACCGGTCCCCACAGTTATGTCTCCCAGTGTTATACAGTGACAGACCTGCCCCCACCAGTACTGTACCCCAGTGTTATACAGTGACAGACCCGTCCCCATCAGTACTGTACACCAGTGTTATACAGTGACAGACCAGGCCCCACCAGTACTGTATCCCAGTGTTATACAGTGACAGACCCGTCCCCACCAGTACTGTACCCCAGTATTATACAGTGATAGAGCAATCCCCATCAGAACTGTACCCCAGTGACATACAGTGACAGATCTGGCCCCACCCGTACTGTATCGATGAGTTATACAGTGACAGACCTGTCCCCACCAGTACTGTACCCCAGTGTTATACAGTGACAGACCGGTCCCCACAGTTATGTCTCCCAGTGTTATACAGTGACAGACCTGCCCCCACCAGTACTGTACCCCAGTGTTATATAATGATAGAGCAATCCCCACCAGTACTGTACCCCACTGTTATACAGTGACAGACCTATATCAACCAGTACTGTAGTCCAGTGTTATACTGTGACAGACCTGTATCCACCAGTACTGTAGACCAGTGTTATACAGTGACATACCTGTCTCCACCAGTACTGTACCCCTGTGTTATACTGCCAGACATGTCCACAAAAGAACTGTACCCCAGTGTTATACAGTGACAGACCTGTCCACAACAGTACTGTACCCTAGAGTTATACAGTGACAGACCTGTCCCCAACTGTACTGTAACCTAGTTTTACACAGTGACAGATCTGTCCCCACCAGTACTGTATCCCAGTATTATACAGTGACAGACCCGTCCCCGCCAGTACTGCACCCCAGTGTTATACAGTGATAGAGAAATCCCCACCAGTACTGTACCCCAGTGTTATACAGTGACAGACCTATATCAACCAGTACTGTAGCCCAGTGTTATACAGTGACAGACCTGTTCCCACCAGTACAGTACCCTAGTGTTATACTGTGACAGACCTGTCCCCATCAGAACTGTACCCCAGTGTTATACAGTGATAGAGCAATCCCCACCAGTACTGTATCCCAGTATTATACACTGACAGACCCGTCCCCACCAGTACTGTACCCCAGTGTTATACAGTGTCAGACCCATCCGCACCAGTACTGTACCCCAGTGTTATACAGTGTCAGACCCATCCGCACCAGTACTGTACCCCAGTGTTATACAGTGACAGTCCTGTCCCCACCAGTACTGTAGCCAGGTGTTATACAGTCACAGACCTGTCCCCACCAGTACTGTACCCCAGTGTTATACAGTGACAGACCTGTCCCCACCAGTACTGTACCTCAGTGTTATACGGTGACAGACCCGTCCCCACCAGTACTGTACCCCAGTGTTATACATTGACAGACCAGTCCCCACCAGTACTGTACCCCAGTGTTATACAGTGACAGACCTATACCGACCAGTATTGTAGCCCAGTGTTATACAGTGACACACCTGTCTTCACCAGTACTGTACCCCAGTGTTATACGGTGACAGACCTGTCCCACCAGTACTGTACTCCAATGTTATACAGTGACAGACCCTTCCCCACCAGTACTGTACCCCAGTGTTATACAGTGACAGACCTGTCCCCACCAGTACAGTACCCCAGTGTTATACAGTGACAGACCTGTCCCCACCAGTACTGTACCCCAGTGTTATACAGTGACAGACCCGTCCCCACCTGTACTGTACCCCAGTGTTATACAGTGACAGACCTGGCCCCACCAGTACTGTACCCCAGTGTTATACAGTGACAGACCCGTCCCCACCAGTACTGTACCCCAGTGTTATACAGTGACAGACCCATCCCCACCAGTACTGTACTCCAGTGTTATACAGTGACAGACCTGTCCCCATCAGTACTGCACCCCAGGGTTATACAGTGACAGACCTGTCCCCACCAGTACTGTACCACAGTGTTATACAGTGACAGACCCATCCCCACCAGTACTGTACCCCAGGGTTATACAGTGACAGACCTGTCCCCAACAGTACTGTACCCCGGTGTTATACAGTGACAGACCTGTACCCACCAGAACCGTACCTCAGAAATATACAATGACAGACGTGTATCCACCAGTACTGTACCCCAGTGTTATACTGTGACAGACATGTCTCCAGCATTACTGTACCCCAGTATTGTAGAGTGAGAGACTTGCCCCCACCAGTGCTGTACTCCAGTGTTATACAGTGACATACCCGTCGCCATCAGTACTGTACACCAGTGTTATACAGTGACAGACCCGTCCCCACCAGTACTGTACCCCAGTGTTATACAGTGACAGACCCGTCCCCATCAGTACTGTACACCAGTGTTATACAGTGACAGACCAGGCCCCACCCGTACTGTATCCCAGTGTTATACAGTGACAGACCCGTCCCCACCAGTACTGTACCCCAGTGTTATACAGTGATAGAGCAATCCCCATCAGTACTGTACCCCAGTGTTATACAGTGACAGACCTGGCCCCACCAGTACTGTATCCCAGAGATATACAGTGACAGACCTGTCCCCACCAGTACTGTACCCCAGTGTTATACAGTGATAGAGCAATCCCCACCAGTAATGTACCCCACTGTTATACAGTGACAGACCTATATCAACCAGTACTGTAACCCTGTGTTATACTGACAGACCTGTCCACAAAAGTACGGTACCCCAGTGTTATACAGTGACAGACACATCCCCACCAGTACTGTACCCCAGTGTTATACAGTGATAGAGCAATCCCCAACAGTACTGTACCCCAGTGTTATACAGTGACAGACCTATATCAACCAGTACTTTTTCCAGTGTTATTCAGTCACAGACCTGTACCCACCAGTACTGTACCCCTGTATTATACAGTGACAGACCTATATCAACCAGTACTGTAGCCCAGTGTTATATAGTGACAGACCTGTCCCCAACAGTACTGTAGCCCAGTGTTATACAGTGACAGACCCGGCCACACCAGTACTGTACCCCAGTGTTAAACACTGACAGACCCGTCCCCACCAGTACTGAATCCCAGCGTTATACAGTGACAGACCTGTCCCCACCAGTACTGTGCACCACTGTTATACAGTGACAGACGTGTCCCCATCAGTAATGTACCCCAGTGTTATACAGTGACAGACCTGTCCCCACCGGTACTGTGCAGCAGTGTTATACAGTGACAGATGCGTCCCCACCAGTACTGTACCCCGTTGTTACACAATGACAGACCTGTCCACATCAGTACTGTAACACCGAGTTATACATTGACAGACCTGTCCCCACCAGTATTGTACCCCAGTGTTATACAGTGACAGACCTGTTTCCTCCAGTACCGTACCCCAGTGTTTTACAGTGACAGACCTGTCCACACCACCAGTTATGTATCGCAGTGTTATACAGTGACATACCTGTCCCCATCAGTACTGTACCCCAGTGTTATACAGTAACAGACCTGTCCCCAACAGTACTGTACGCCCGTGTTATACAGTGACAGACCTGTCTCCACCAGTACTGTACCCCAGTGTTAGACAGTGACAGACCTGTCCCCATCGGTACTGTACCTTAGAGCTATACAGTGACCGCCCTGTCCCCATTAGTACTGTACCCGTGTTATACAGTTACCGACCTGTCCCCATTAGCACTGTACTCGTGTTATAGAGTGACAGACACGTCCCCATCAGTACTGTACCCCCGTGTTATACAATGAAAGACCTGTTCTCAGCAGTACTGTATCCCAGTGTTAAACGGTGACAGATCTGTCCCCACCAGTACTGTACCCCAGTGTTATACAGTGACAGACCCGTCCCCACCAGTACTGTACCCCAGTGTTATAAAGTGAAGACCTGTCCCCACCAGTACTGTACCCCGGTGTTATAGTTACAGACCTGTACCCACCAGTACTGTACCCCAGTGTTATAGTTACAGACCGGCTCCCACCAGTACTGTACCCCAGTGTGATACAGTGACAGACATGTCCCCACCAGTACTGTACACCAGTGTGATACAGTGACATACCCGTCGCCATCTGTACTGTACACCAGTGTTATACAGTGACAGACCTGTCCCCACCAGTACTGTACCACAGTGTTATACAGTGACAGACATGTCCCCACCAGTACTGTACACCAGTGTGATACAGTGACAGACCTGTCCCCACCAGTACTGTACCCCAGTGTTATACAGTGACAGACCCGCCCCCACCAGTACTATACCCCAGTGTTATACAGTGACCAAGCTGTCCCTATCAGTACTGTACCCCAGTGTTATACAGTGACCGACCTATCCCTATCAGTACTGTACCCCAGTGTTATACAGTGACAGACCTGTCTCCACCAGTACTGTACCCGAGTGTTATACAGCGACAGACCCGTCCCCACCAGTACTGTACCCCAGTGTTATACAGTGACAGACCTGTCCCCACCAGTACTGTACCCCAGTGTTATACAGTGACAGACCTATACCGACCAGTATTGTAGCCCAGTGTTATACAGTGACAGACCTGTCCCACCAGTACTGTACCCCAATGTTATACAGTGACAGACCCTTCCCCACCAGTTATGTCCCCCAGTGTTATAGAGTGAAAGACTCATCTGCACGAGCACTGTACCCCTGTGTTATAAAGTGACAGACCCATCCCCACCAGTACTGTACCCCAGTGTTATACAGTGACAGACCTGTCCCCACCAGTACTGTACCTCAGCGTTATACAGTGACAGACCTGTCCCCACCAGTACTGTACCCCAGTGTTATACAGTGACAGACCTGTCCCCATCAGTACTGTATCCCAGGGTTATACAGTGACAGACCTGGCCCCACCAGTACTGTACCCCAGTGTTATACAGTGACAGACCCGTCCCCACCAGTACTGTACTCCTGTGTTATACAGTGACAGACCCGTCCCCATCAGTACTGTACCCCAGGGTTATACAGTGACAGACCTGTCCCCACAAGTACTGTACCCCAGTGTTATACAGTGACAGACCCGTCCCCACCAGTACTGTACCCCAGTGTTATACAGTGACAGACCCGTCCCCACCAGTACTGTACCCCAGTGTTATACAGTGACAGACCTTTCCCCACCAGTACTGTACCCGTGTTATACAGTGACAGACCTGTCCCCACCAGTACTGTACCACAGTGCTATACAGTGACAGACCTTTCCCCACCAGTACTGTACCCGTGTTATACAGTGACAGACCTGTCCCCACCAGTACTGTACCACAGTGTTATACAGTGACAGACCTGTACCCACCAGAACCGTACCTCAGAAATATACAATGACACACGTGTATCCACCAGTACTGTACCCCAGTGTTATACCGTGACAGACATGTCTCCAGCATTACTGTACCCCAGTATTGTAGAGTGAGAGACTTGCCCCCACCAGTGCTGTACTCCAGTGTTATACAGTGACATACCCGTCGCCATCTGTACTGTACACCAGTGTTATACAGTGACAGTCCCGTCCCCACCAGTACTGTACCCCAGGGTTATACAGTGACAGACCCGTCCCCATCAGTACTGTACACCGGTGTTATACAGTGACAGACCAGGCCCCACCAGTACTGTATCCCAGTGTTATACAGTGACAGACCCGTCCCCACCAGTACTGTACCCCAGTGTTATACAGTGATAGAGCAATCCCCATCAGTACTGTGCCCCAGTGTTATACAGTGACAGACCTGGCCCCACCAGTACTGTATGCCAGAGATATACAGTGACAGACCTGTCCCCACCAGTACTGTACCACAGTGTTATACAGTGACAGACCCATCCCCACCAGTACTGTACCCCAGGGTTATACAGTGACAGACCTGTCCCCAACAGTACTGTACCCCGGTGTTATACAGTGACAGACCTGTACCCACCAGAACCGTACCTCAGAAATATACAATGACAGACGTGTATCCACCAGTACTGTACCCCAGTGTTATACCGTGACAGACATGTCTCCAGCATTACTGTACCCCAGTATTGTAGAGTGAGAGACTTGCCCCCACCAGTGCTGTACTCCAGTGTTATACAGTGACATACCCGTCGCCATCTGTACTGTACACCAGTGTTATACAGTGACAGACCCGTCCCCACCAGTACTGTACCCCAGTGTTATACAGTGACAGACCCGTCCCCATCAGTACTGTACACCAGTGTTATACAGTGACAGACCAGGCCCCACCAGTACTGTATCCCAGTGTTATAAAGTGACAGACCCGTCCTCACCAGTACTGTACCCCAGTGTTATACAGTGATAGAGCAATCCCCATCAGTACTGTGCCCCAGTGTTATACAGTGACAGACCTGGCCCCACCAGTACTGTATCCCAGAGATATACAGTGACAGACCTGTCCCCACCAGTACTGTACCCCAGTGTTATACAGTGATAGAGCAATCCCCACCAGTAATGTACCCCACTGTTATACAGTGACAGACCTATATCAACCAGTATTGTAACCCTGTGTTATACTGACAGACCTGTCCACAAAAGTACAGTACCCGTGTTATACAGTGACAGACACGTCCCCACCAGTACTGTACCCCAGTGTTATACAGTGATAGAGCAGTCCCCAACAGTACTGTACCCCACTGTTATACAGTGACAGACCTATATCAACCAGTACTTTTTCCAGTGTTATTCAGTCACAGACCTGTACCCACCAGTACTGTACCCCTGTATTATACAGTGACAGACCTATATCAACCAGTACTGTAGCCCAGTGTTATATAGTGACAGACCTGTCCCCACCAGTACTGTAGCCCAGTGTTATACAGTGACAGTCCTGTCCCCACCAGTACTGTACCCCAGTGTTATACAGTGACAGACCTGTCCCCACCAGTACTGTACCCCTGTGTTATACAGTGACAGACCTGTCCCCACCAGTACTGTACCCCTGTGTTATACAGTGACAGACCCGGCCCCACCAGTACTGTACCCCAGTGTTAAACAGTGACAGACCCGTCCCCACCAGTACTGAATCCCAGCGTTATACAGTGACAGACCTGTCCCCACCAGTACTGTACACCAGTGTTATACAGTGACAGACCTGTTTCCACCAGTACTGTACCCCAATGTTATACAGGGACAGACCCGTCCCCACCAGTACTGTGCACCAGTGTTATACAGTGACAGACGTGTCCCCATCAGTAATGTACCCCAGTGTTATACAGTGACAGACCTGTCCCCACCGGTACTGTGCAGCAGTGTTATACAGTGACAGACGCGTCCCCACCAGTACTGTACCCCGTTGTTACACAATGACAGACCTGTCCCCATCAGTACTGTAACCCCGAGTTATACATTGACAGACCTGTCCCCACCAGTATTGTACCCCAGTGTTATACAGTGACAGACCTGTTTCCTCCAGTACCGTACCCCAGTGTTATACAGTGACAGACCTGTCCACACCACCAGTTATGTATCGCAGTGTTATACAGTGACATACCTGTCCCCATCAGTACTGTACCCCAGTGTTATACAGTAACAGACCTGTCCCCAACAGTACTGTACGCCCGTGTTATACAGTGACAGACCTGTCTCCACCAGTACTGTACCCCAGTGTTAGACAGTGACAGACCTGTCCCCATCGGTACTGTACCCTAGAGTTATACAGTGACCGCCCTGTCCCCATTAGTACTGTACCCGTGTTATACAGTGACCGACCTGTCCCCATTAGCACTGTACTCGTGTTATAGAGTGACAGACACATCCCCATCAGTACTGTACCCCTGTGTTATACAATGAAAGACCTGTTCGCAGCAGTACTGTATCCCAATGTTAAACGGTGACAGATCTGTCCCCACCAGTACTGTACCCCAGTGTTATACAGTGACAGACCCGTCCCCACCAGTACTGTACCCCAGTGTTATACAGTGACCAAGCTGTCCCTATCAGTACTGTACCCCAGTGTTATAAAGTGAAGACCTGGCCCCACCAGTACTGTACCCCGGTGTTATAGTTACAGACCGGCTCCCACCAGTACTGTACCCCAGTGTTATACAGTGACAGACCTGTCCCCACCAGTACTGTATCCCAGTGTTATACAGTAACAGACCTGTCCCCACCAGTACTGTATCGCAGTGTGATACAGTGACAGACCTGTCCCCACCAGTACTGTACACCAGTGTGATACAGTGACAGACCTGTCCCCACCAGTACTGTACCCCAGTGTTATACAGTGACAGACCCGCCCCCACCAGTACTATACCCCAGTGTTATACAGTGACCAAGCTGTCCCTATCAGTACTGTACCCCAGTGTTATACAGTGACAGACCTGTCCCTATCAGTACTGTACCCCAGTGTTATACAGTGACAGACCTGTCTCCACCAGTACTGTACCCCTTTGTTATACAGTAATAGACCCGTCCCCACCAGTACTGTACCCCAGTGTTATACAGTGACAGACCTGTCCCCACCAGTACTGTACCCCAGTGTTATAGTTACAGACCGGCCCCCACCAGTACAGTACCCCAGTGTTATAAAGTGACAGACCTGTCCCCACCAGTACTGTATCCCAGTGTTATAGTGACAGACCTGTCCCCACCAGTACTGTATCCCAGTGTGATACAGTGACAGACCTGTCCCCACCAGTACTGTACACCAGTGTGATACAGTGACAGACCTGTCCCCACCAGTACTGTACCCCAGTGTTATACAGTGACAGACCCGCCCCCACCTGTACTATACCCCAGTGTTATACAGTGACCGACCTGTCCCTATCAGTACTGTACCCCAGTGTTATACAGTGACAGACCTGTCTCCACCAGTACTGTACCCGAGTGTTATACAGTGACAGACCTGTCCCCACCAGTACTGTACCCCAGTGTTATAGAGTGACTAACCTGTCCCTATCAGTACTGTACCCGTGTTATACAGTGTCCAACCTGTCCCTATCAGTACTGTACCCGTGTTATACTGTGACCAACCAGTCCCCATTAGTACTGTACCCCAGTGTTATACAGTGACCAACCTGTCCCTATCAGTACTGTACCCCAGTGTTATACAATGACAACCTGTCCCTATCAGTACTGTACCCCAGTGTTATACAGTGACTAACCTGTCCCCCTCAGTACTGTACCCCAATGTTATACAGTGACCAACCTGTCCCTATCAGTACTGTACCCCAGTGTTATACAGTGACTAACCTGTCCCTATCAGTATTGTACCCCAGTGTTATACAGTGACCAACCTGTACCCATCAATACTGTACCCCAGTGTTATACAGTAAAATACCTGTCCCCAACAGTACTGTACCCCCGTGTTATACAGTGACAGACCTGTCTCCACCAGTACTGTACCCCAGTGTTAGACAGTGACAGACCTGTCCCCATCGGTACTGTACCCTAGAGTTATACAGTGACCGCCCTGTCCCCATTAGTACTGTGCCCGTGTTATACAGTGACCAACCTGTCCCCATTAGTACCGTACCTGTGTTATAGAGTGACTGACACGTCCCCACCAGTACTCTACCTCGGTGTTATACAATGAAGGACCTGTTCGCAGCATGACTGTACCCCAGTGTTAAACAGTGACAGAACTGTCCCCACCAGTACTGTACCCCAGTGTTATACTGTGACAGACCCGTCCCCACCAGTACTGTACCCCAGTGTTATAAAGTGACAGACCTGTCCCCACCAGTACTGCACCCCAGTGTTATAGTTACAGAGCGGCCCCCACCAGTACTGTACCCCAGTGTTATACAGTGACAGACCTGTCCCCACCAGTACTGTACCCCAGTGTTATACAGTGACAGACCTGTCCCCACCAGTACTGTATCCCAGTGTGATACAGTGACAGACCTGTCCCCACCAGTACTGTACCCCAGTGTTATACAGTGACAGACATGTCCCCACCAGTACTGTACCTCAGTGTGATACAGTGACAGACGTGTCCCCACCAGTACTGTACCCCAGTGTTATACAGTGACAGACCCGTCCCCACCAGTACTGTACCCCAGTGTTATAGTTACAGACCGGCCCCCACCAGTACTGTACCCCAGTGTTATAAAGTGACGGACCTGTCCCCACCAGTACTGTACCCCAGTGTTATAGTTACAGACCGGCCCCCACCAGTACTGTACCCCAGTGTTATACAGTGACAGACCTGTCCCCACCAGTACTGTATCCCAGTGTTATACAGTGACAGACCTGTCCCCACCAGTACTGTATCCCAGTGTGATACAGTGACAGACCTGTCCCCACCAGTACTGTACCCCCGTGTTATACAGTGACAGACCCACCCCCTCCAGTACTGTACCCCAGTGTTATACAGTGACAGACCTGTCCCTATCAGTACTGTACCCCAGTGCTATACAGTGACAGACCCGTCCCCACCAGTACTGTACCCCAGTGTTATACAGTGACAGACCTGTCCCCACCAGTACTGTACCCCAGTGTTATACAGTGACAGACCTGTCCCCACCAGTACTGTATCCCAGTGTGATACAGTGACAGACCTGTCCCCACCAGTACTGTACCCCAGTGTTATACAGTGACAGACATGTCCCCACCAGTACTGTACCTCAGTGTGATACAGTGACAGACGTGTCCCCACCAGTACTGTACCCCAGTGTTATACAGTGACAGACCCGTCCCCACCAGTACTGTACCCCAGTGTTATAGTTACAGACCGGCCCCCACCAGTACTGTACCCCAGTGTTATAAAGTGACGGACCTGTCCCCACCAGTACTGTACCCCAGTGTTATAGTTACAGACCGGCCCCCACCAGTACTGTACCCCAGTGTTATACAGTGACAGACCTGTCCCCACCAGTACTGTATCCCAGTGTTATACAGTGACAGACCTGTCCCCACCAGTACTGTATCCCAGTGTGATACAGTGACAGACCTGTCCCCACCAGTACTGTACCCCCGTGTTATACAGTGACAGACCCACCCCCTCCAGTACTGTACCCCAGTGTTATACAGTGACAGACCTGTCCCTATCAGTACTGTACCCCAGTGCTATACAGTGACAGACCCGTCCCCACCAGTACTGTATCCCAGTGTTATACAGTGACAGACCTGTCCCCACCAGTACTGTACCCCAGTGTTATACAGTGACCAACCTGTCCCTATCAGTACTGTACCCGTGTTATACAGTGACCAACCTGTCCCCATCAGTACTGCACCCGTGTCATACTGTGACCAACCAGTCCCCATCAGTACTGTACTCCAGTGTTATACAGTGACCAACCTGTCCCTATCAGTACTGTACCCCAGTGTTATACAGTGTCCAACCTGTCCCTATCAGTACTGTCCCCGTGTTATACTGTGACCAACCAGTCCCTATCAGTACTGTACCCCAGTGTTATACAGTGACTAACCTGTCCCCATTAGTACTGTACCCCAATGTTATACAGTGACCAACCTGTACCCATCAATACTGTACCCCAGTGTTATACAGTGTCCAACCTGTCCCTATCAGTACTGTACCCCAGTGTTATACAGTGACTAACCTGTCCCCCTCAGTACTGTACCCCAGTGTTATACAGTGACCAAGCTGTCCCTATCAGTACTGTACCCCAGTGTTATACAGTGTCCAACCTGTCCCTATCAGTACTGTACCCCAGTGTTATACAGTGACCAAACTGTCCCCAACAGTACTGTACCCCACTGTTATACAGTGTCCAACCTGTCCCTATCAGTACTGTACCCCCGTGTTATACAGTGACAGACCTGTCCCTATCAGTACTGTACCCCAGTGTTATACAGTGACAGACGTGTCCCCACCAGTACTGTATCCCAGTGTTATACAGTGACAGACCTGTCCGCACCAGTACTGTATCCCAGTGTGATACCGTGACAGACCTGTCCCCACCAGTACTGTATCCCAGTGTTATACAGTGACAGACCTGTCCCCACCAGTACTGTACCCCAGTGTTATACAGTGACCAACCTGTCCCTATCAGTACTGTACCCCAGTGTTATACAGTGTCCAACCTGTCCCTATCAGTACTGTACCCGTGTTATACAGTGACCAACGTGTCCCCATCAGTACTGTACCCGTGTTATACAGTGACCAACCAGTCCCCATCAGTACTGTACCCCAGTGTCATACAGTGACCAACCTGTCCCCAACAGTACTGTACCCCAGTGTTATACAGTGACCAACCTGTCCCAATCAGTACTGTACCCCAGTGTTATACAGTGACCAACCTGTCCCTATCAGTACTGTATCCAGTGTTATACAGTGACCAACCTGTCCCTATCAGTACTGTATCCCAGTGTTATACAGTGACAGACCTGTTTCCACCAGTACTGTACCCCAATGTTATACAGGGACAGACCCGTCCCCACCAGTACTGTGCACCAGTGTTATACAGTGACAGACGTGTCCCCATCAGTAATGTACCCCAGTGTTATACAGTGACAGACCTGTCCCCACCGGTACTGTGCAGCAGTGTTATACAGTGACAGACGCGTCCCCACCAGTACTGTACCCCGTTGTTACACAATGACAGACCTGTCCCCATCAGTACTGTAACCCCGAGTTATACATTGACAGACCTGTCCCCACCAGTATTGTACCCCAGTGTTATACAGTGACAGACCTGTTTCCTCCAGTACCGTACCCCAGTGTTATACAGTGACAGACCTGTCCACACCACCAGTTATGTATCGCAGTGTTATACAGTGACATACCTGTCCCCATCAGTACTGTATCGCAGTGTGATACAGTGACAGACCTGTCCCCACCAGTACTGTACACCAGTGTGATACAGTGACAGACCTGTCCCCACCAGTACTGTACCCCAGTGTTATACAGTGACAGACCCGCCCCCACCAGTACTATACCCCAGTGTTATACAGTGACCAAGCTGTCCCTATCAGTACTGTACCCCAGTGTTATACAGTGACAGACCTGTCCCTATCAGTACTGTACCCCAGTGTTATACAGTGACAGACCTGTCTCCACCAGTACTGTACCCCAGTGTTATACAGTGATAGACCCGTCCCCACCAGTACTGTTCCCCAGTGTTATACAGTGACAGACCTGTCCCCACCAGTACTGTACCCCAGTGTTATAGTTACAGACCAGCCCCCACCAGTACAGTACCCCAGTGTTATAAAGTGACAGACCTGTCCCCACCAGTACTGTATCCCAGTGTTATAGTGACAGACCTGTCCCCACCAGTACTGTATCCCAGTGTGATACAGTGACAGACCTGTCCCCACCAGTACTGTACACCAGTGTGATACAGTGACAGACCTGTCCCCTCCAGTACTGTACCCCAGTGTTATACAGTGACAGACCCGCCCCCACCTGTACTATACCCCAGTGTTATACAGTGACCGACCTGTCCCTATCAGTACTGTACCCCAGTGTTATACAGTGACAGACCTGTCTCCACCAGTACTGTACCCGAGTGTTATACAGTGACAGACCTGTCCCCACCAGTACTGCACCCCAGTGTTATAGAGTGACCAACCTGTCCCTATCAGTACTGTACCCGTGTTATACAGTGTCCAACCTGTCCATATCAGTACTGTACCCGTGTTATACTGTGACCAACCAGTCCCCATCAGTACTGTACCCCAGTGTTATACAGTGACCAACCAGTCCCTATCAGTACCGTACCCCAGTGTTATACAGTGTCCAACCTGTCCCTATCAGTACTGTACCCCAGTGTTATACAGTGACCAACCTGTCCCTATCAGTACTGTACCCCAGTGTTATACAGTGACCAACCTGTCCCTATCAGTACTGTACCCCAATGTTATACAGTGACCAACCTGTCCCTATCAGTACTGTACCCCAGTGTTATACAGTGACTAACCTGTCCCTATCAGTATTGTACCCCAGTGTTATACAGTGACCAACCTGTACCCATCAATACTGTACCCCAGTGTTATACAGTAAAATACCTGTCCCCAACAGTACTGTACCCCCGTGTTATACAGTGACAGACCTGTCTCCACCAGTACTGTACCCCAGTGTTAGACAGTGACAGACCTGTCCCCATCGGTACTGTACCCTAGAGTTATACAGTGACCGCCCTGTCCCCATTAGTACTGTGCCCGTGTTATACAGTGACCAACCTGTCCCCATTAGTACCGTACCTGTGTTATAGAGTGACAGACACGTCCCCACCAGTACTCTACCTCGGTGTTATACAATGAAAGACCTGTTCGCAGCAGTACTGTACCCCAGTGTTAAACAGTGACAGAACTGTCCCCACCAGTACTGTACCCCAGTGTTATACAGTGACAGACCCGTCCCCACCAGTACTGTACCCCAGTGTTATAAAGTGACAGACCTGTCCCCACCAGTACTGCACCCCAGTGTTATAGTTACAGACCGGCCCCCACCAGTACTGTACCCCAGTGTTATACAGTGACAGACCTGTCCCCACCAGTACTGTACCCCAGTGTTATACAGTGACAGACCTGTCCCCACCAGTACTGTATCCCAGTGTGATACAGTGACAGACCTGTCCCCAACAGTACTGTACCCCAGTGTTATACAGTGACAGACATGTCCCCACCAGTACTGTACCTCAGTGTGATACAGCGACAGACGTGTCCCCACCAGTACTGTACCCCAGTGTTATACAGTGACAGACCCGTCCCCACCAGTACTGTACCCCAGTGTTATAGTTACAGACCGGCCCCCACCAGTACTGTACCCCAGTGTTATAAAGTGACGGACCTGTCCCCACCAGTACTGTACCCCAGTGTTATAGTTACAGACACCTGTCCCCACCAGTACTGTACCCCAGTGTTATAGTTACAGACCGGCCCCCACCAGTACTGTACCCCAGTGTTATACAGTGACAGACCTGTCCCCACCAGTACTGTATCCCAGTGTTATACAGTGACAGACCTGTCCCCACCAGTACTGTATCCCAGTGTGATACAGTGACAGACCTGTCCCCACCAGTACTGTACCCCCGTGTTATACAGTGACAGACCCACCCCCACCAGTACTGTACCCCAGTGTTATACAGTGACAGACCTGTCCCTATCAGTACTGTACCCCAGTGCTATACAGTGACAGACCCGTCCCCACCAGTACTGTATCCCAGTGTTATACAGTGACAGACCTGTCCCCACCAGTACTGTACCCCAGTGTTATACAGTGACCAACCTGTCCCTATCAGTACTGTACCCGTGTTATACAGTGACCAACCTGTCCCCATCAGTACTGCACCCGTGTCATACTGTGACCAACCAGTCCCCATCAGTACTGTACTCCAGTGTTATACAGTGACCAACCTGTCCCTATCAGTACTGTACCCCAGTGTTATACAGTGTCCAACCTGTCCCTATCAGTACCGTACCCCAGTGTTATACAGTGACAGACCTGTCCCCACCAGTACTGTATCCCAGTGTGATACAGTGACAGACCTGTCCCCACCAGTACTGTACCCCCGTGTTATACAGTGACAGACCTGTCCCTATCAGTACTGTACCCCAGTGCTATACAGTGACAGACCCGTCCCCACCAGTACTGTATCCCAGTGTTATACAGTGACAGACCTGTCCCCACCAGTACTGTACCCCAGTGTTATACAGTGACAGACCTGTCCCCACCAGTACTGTACCCCAGTGTTATACAGTGACTGACCCGTCTCCACCAGTACTGTACCCCAGTGTTATACAGTGACCAACCTGTCCCTATCAGTACTGTACCCGTGTTATACAGTGACCAACCTGTCCCCATCAGTACTGCACCCGTGTCATACTGTGACCAACCAGTCCCCATCAGTACTGTACTCCAGTGTTATACAGTGTCCAACCTGTCCCATTCAGTACTGTCCCCGTGTTATACTGTGACCAACCAGTCCCTATCAGTACTGTACCCCAGTGTTATACAGTGACTAACCTGTCCCCATTAGTACTGTACCCCAATGTTATACAGTGACCAACCTGTACCCATCAATACTGTACCCCAGTGTTATACAGTGACTAACCTGTCCCTATCAGTACTGTACCCCAGTGTTATACAGTGACCAAACTGTCCCTATCAGTACTGTACCCCAGTGTTATACAGTGACCAAACTGTCCCCAACAGTACTGTACCCCAGTGTTATACAGTGACCAACCTGTCCCTATCAGTACTGTACCCCAGTGTTCTACAGTGACCAACCTGTCCGTATCAGTACTGTACCCAGTGTTATACAGTGACCAACTTGTCCCTATCAGTACTGTCCCCCAGTGTTAAACAGTGACAGACCTGTCCCCACCAGGACTGTTCCCCCGTGTTAGACAGTGACAGACCTGTCCCCACCAGTACTGTATCCCAGTGTTATACAGTGACAGACCTGTCCGCACCAGTACTGTATCCCAGTGTGATACCGTGACAGACCGGCCCCCACTAGTACTGTTATCCAGTGTTATACAGTGACCAACCTGTCCCCACCAGTACTGTACCCCAGTGTTATACAGTGACCAACCTGTCCCTACCAGTACTGTACCCCAGTGTTATACAGTGTCCAACCTGTCCCTATCAGTACTGTACCCCAGTGTTATACAGTGACCAACCTGTCCCCAACAGTACTGTACCCCAGTGTTATACAGTGACCAACCTGTCCCTATCAGTACTGTATCCAGTGTTATACAGTGACCAACCTGTCCCTATCAGTACTGTACCCCAGTGTTATACAGTGACCAACCTGTCCGTATCAGTACTGTATCCCAGTGTTATACAGTGACAGACCTGTCTCCACCAGTACTGTACCCCAGCGTTATACAGTGACAGACCTATCCCCACCAGGACTGTTCCCCTGTGTTATACAGTGACAGACCTGCCCCCACCAGTATTGTACCCCAGTGTTATACAGTGACAGACCTGTCCCCACCAGTACTGTACCACAATGTTATACAGTAACAGTCCTGCCCCCACCAGGACTGTTTCCCCGTGTTATACAGTGACAGACCCGTCCCCACCAGTACTGTACCCCAGTGTTATACAGTGACAGACCTGTCCCCACCAGTACTGTACACCAGTGTTATACAACCACAGACCAGTCCCCACCAGGACTGTACCCCCGTGTTATACAGTGACAAACCTGTCCCCACCAGTACCGTACCCCAGTGTTATACATTGACAGACCTGCCCCCACCAGTACTGTACCCCGTGTTATACAGTGACAAACCTGTCCCCACCAGTACCGTACCCCAGTGTTATACATTGACAGACCTGCCCCCACCAGTACTGTACCCCGTGTTATACAGTGACAGACCTGCCCCCACCAGTACTGTACCCCAGTTTTATACAGTGACAGACCCGTCCCCACCAGTACTGTACCCCAGTGTTATACAGCCACAGACCAGTCCCCCCCAGGACTGTTCCCCCGTGTTATACAGTGATAGACCCGTCCCCACCAGTACTGTACCCCAGTGTTATACAGTGATAGACCCGTCCCCACCAGTACTGTACCCCAGTGTTATACAGTGACAGACCTGTCCCCACCAGTACTGTACACCAGTGTTATACAACCACAGACCAGTCCCCACCAGGACTGTATCCCCGTGTTATACAGTGACAAACCTGTCCCCACCAGTACCGTACCCCAGTGTTATACATTGACAGACCTGCCCCCACCAGTACTGTACCCCGTGTTATACAGTGACAAACCTGTCCCCACCAGTACCGTACCCCAGTGTTATACATTGACAGACCTGCCCCCACCAGTACTGTACCCCGTGTTATACAGTGACAGACCTGCCCCCACCAGTACTGTACCCCAGTTTTATACAGTGACAGACCCGTCCCCACCAGTACTGTACCCCAGTGTTATACAGCCACAGACCAGTCCCCCCCAGGACTGTTCCCCCGTGTTATACAGTGATAGACCCGTCCCCACCAGTACTGTACCCCAGTGTTATACAGTGATAGACCCGTCCCCACCAGTACTGTACCCCAGTGTTATACAGTGACAGACCTGCCCCCACCAGTACTGTACCCGTGTTATACAGCGACAGACCTGTCGCCACCAGTACTGTACCCCAGTATTATGCAGTGACAGACCTGCCCCCACCAGTACTGTACCCCAGTGTTATACAGTGACCGACCTGCCCCCACCAGTACTGTACTCCAGTGTTATACAGTGACAGACCTGTCTCCACCAGTACTGTACCCCAGTGTTTTACAGTGACCGACCTGCCCCCACCAGTACTGTACTCCAGTGTTATACAGTGACAGACCTGTCTCCACCAGTACTGTACCCCAGTGTTTTACAGTGACAGACCTGCCCCCACCAGTTCTGTATCCCAGTGTTATACAGTGACAGGCCCATCCCCAGCAGTACTGTATCCCAGTGTTATACAGTGACAGACCTGCCCCCACCAGTACTGTACCCCAGTGTTATACTGTGACAGACCTGCCCCCACCAGTACCGTACCCCAGTGTTATACAGTGACAGACCTGCCCCCACCAGTACTGTACCCCAGTGTTATACAGTGACAGACCTGCCCCCACCAGTACTGTACCCCAGTGTTATACAGTGACAGACCTGCCCCCACCAGTACTGTACCCCAGTGTTATACAATGACAGGCCCATCCCCACCAGTACTGTACCCCAGTGTTATACAGTGACAGCCCTGTCCCCACCAGTACTGTATCCCAGTGTTATACAGTGACAGACCCGTCCCCACCAATACTGTACTCCAGTGTTATACAGTGACAGACCTGACCCCACCAGTACTGTACCCCAGTGTTATACAGTGACAGACCTGCCCCCACCAGTACTGTACCCCAGTGTTATACTGTGACAGACCTGCCCCCACCAGTACTGTACCCCAGTATTATACAGTGACAGACCTGCCCCCACCAGTACTGTACCCCAGTGTTATACAGTGACAGACCTGCCCCCACCAGTACTGTACCCCAGTGTTATACAGTGACAGACCTGCCCCCACCAGTACTGTATCCCAGTGTTATACTGTAACAGACCTGCCCCCACCAGTACTGTTCCCCAGTGTTATACAATGACAGGCCCATCCCCACCAGTACTGTACCCCAGTGTTATACAGTGACAGACCTGTCCCCACCAGTACTGTACCCCAGTGTTATACAATGACAGGCCCATCCCCACCAGTACTGTACCCCAGTGTTATCCAGTGACAGATCTGTTGACAAGTGTAAATATTTTGCTCTTGTCGGTGCTGAAATTTGGCCGAGATCTGGCTGTCAGTCAGGTACTTTCTAGCCGCAGTGAGGCTGAGCTCTCCAATTTCCTGCTCCCGCCCATCCCGTGAAAATAGATATTCCAGATTTGTTGCCAACAGATAATTATAAAAAGGGAAAAAAAGCTTCGCTGAGCAGCTGGGCCCTGGCCTGTTCCACAGGTGTGCGCGAGTGCAAGCTGAATGGTCTAGAAGCCTCTGGGACTAGGCCGAATAGCTCTGCTGCTTGGCAACACTGGGGGCGAAGATCGGTTGGAGGCCCGAGGCTGACTCAGCTTCCTCGCAGGTCAGGCCTCGGTTCACTGAGGGAATCAAAAAGGTCCACAAATAGCCTCAGGCCGAGGCCAGTGGAACATTGACATTTCTGAAGAGACAGACAGTGCAGAGCAAGGATTTGGAGCCCGATTGAAACAGGGCAGTCCAGGCAACATTGGTGGAAAAATTGTTTCACAGTTTAACCTCCAACTTGTGAGTCCATTTTCTCAGTCGCGCGCTGCTGTAGCTAAGTGTTGGCCATCTGAGAAGTTTCAGCTGGGAAAGCTAATAGATATTTAACATATCAGAGTTAGATACAGAGTAAAGCTCCCTCTGCACTGTCCCCATCAAACACTCCCAGGGCAGGTACAGCACGGGGTTAGACACAGAGTAAAGCTCCCTCTACACTGTCCCCATCAAACACTCCCAGGACAGGTACAGCACAGGGTTAGATACAGAGTAAAGCTCCCTCTACACTGTCCCCATCAAACACTCCCAGGACAGGTACAGCACGGGGTTAGATACAGAGTAAAGCTCCCTCTACACTGTCCCCATCAAACACTCCCAGGACAGGTACAGCACGGGGTTAGATACAGAGTAAAGCTCCCTCTACACTGTCCCCATCAAACACTCCCAGGACAGGTACAGCACAGGGTTAGATACAGAGTAAAGCTCCCTCTACACTGTCCCCATCAAACACTCCCAGGACAGGTACAGCACGGGATTAGGTAAAGGATGTAGCTCCTTCTGCACTCATTGATCCCAGGGGTAGTAATTGGATTTTCCACATTAGTACGCGTCATGGCGTCTGTTGATGAGATGACTGTTTCCGGTTATTTATTTGCACTCTAGCCTTGTTTATTCATGCCCACTTGGGAAGGCCCTGCTGCTTCCCATGTCCATGTCCCTGGCACGTTGACAGCTGGACCACAGGAGAGACTCCCAGGCTTCAACATCCCAGAAAAGAGGCTTCCAGCCTCCTACGATCCATGTCAACCTCCCGTTCCTATCATCCTGCTCACTGCCAAGTTGTTCCCTGTTCACCAACCACTGGTGCCACATAATCGCCGGAGTGACAGGCGTCAACGTGTGAGGAGGAGGAGAGCTGGGTAGGGAGCACGCCAGCTGTGGCCAAGGGGAGGGTCAGATCAGAGCTTCCCAATGTCAGAATTCATATCCTGCCTCAGAGAGATTAACCCACTTCATTCACCGCCTCAGGACATCGCTCAGTACTGACCCTCAGACAATGCGGCACTCCCTCAGTACTGACTCTCCAACAGTGCAGCACTCCCTCAGTACTGACCCTCTGACAGTGAAGCAATCCCTCAGTACTGACCCTCCGACAGTGCAGCACTCCCTCAGTACTGACCCTCTGACAGTGCAGCACTCCCTCAGTACTGACCCTCCGACAGTGCAGCACTCCCTCAGTACTGACCCTCTGACAGTGCAGCACTCCCTCAGTACTGACCCTCTGACAGTGAAGCAATCCCTCAGTACTGACCCTCTGACAGTGAACCACTCCCTCAGTACTGATCCTCTGACAGTGCAGCACTCCCTCAGTACTGACCCTCCGACAGTGCAGCACTCCCTCAGCACTGACCCTCCGACAGTGCTGCACTCTCACGTAATGGCCCTCCAATTTTTCAGCTCAACTCCCTCCAGCGCTTTTTCCGCTCTAACTTTGAGATGAGAGCGATCCCACCCACTCGGGTAGGCGGGGAGCACTGCTTAACGTCGAAGAGGATCACAGGGCAGCCCTCCATGGATTTCCGGCCCCGCCGCTCATCACCCGGCCGACCTTATTGGCTCGGCATTGACGGCATCTTGCTGTGCGCTTTGTGGATTCTGCATTTTCCTGCTTGGCGACCAACTCGCTTCTCAAGTCTCTGAGAATGTGGGTCGCCAGGAAGGAACGTGAGAGAGAACGAGTTTTAAAGGGGGGACAGCACTGAGGGGGCAGTGGCCGCTGTAGTATTCCCAGTCAGTTATTGTAAGGTTGAGCGCAGCCAGTTTCCCAATACTGGTAGCTGGTTGATTAATTGTTCGCTTAGCCAGTGTCGGCCTCTACTAAGCGTCTGCCCTCTCCTCACCTCTCTTTCAAAGACTGGATGACCCCAGCGTTAACATCTCCTTGGCAAGTGCCGCTGCCATTGATTAAAAGTGGTTTGTGTTGCCATGGGGACTGAGGCCTACCAGCCAGGACTCTGCCCATCACAAGGCCCCGGGTGAATGGTGAGGCCTTCTTGAGGCCGGTGGCCTCCAGCGCTGTGTGAGCTGTACGCGCTTGATTTTGGAGTAAAAGCATTCAGAGCTGGGGGGTCAAGAAGGTTGTCCCGCACCCATATTTCTCCTCTCTGTTTGAGCTGGAGTTGGCCAAGAGTTATTAAGTAGCTCAATCGCCTTCTTGTTTCTCTAATGACTTTGCTGGAGATCAGCCAGAGCTTCAAGGCCAAGAATCAAATCAAACATTGTCTGAGAGATAGAGAGAGAGAGAGAGAGAGAGAGAGAAAGAGGGAGAGAGAGAGAGAGCGAGAGAGAGATGGATGGTGAGAGAGGGCGAGAGAGACAGCAAGAGAGCGAGTGAGACAGAGAGAGGGCGAGTGAGACACAGAGAGGGCGAGTGAGACACAGAGAGGGCGAGTGAGACACAGAGAGGGCGAGTGAGACACAGAGAGGGCGAGTGAGACACAGAGAGGGCGAGTGAGACACAGAGAGGGCGAGTGAGACACAGAGAGGGCGAGTGAGACACAGAGAGGGCGAGTGAGACGGCGAGAGGGCGAGAGAGACGGAGAGAGGGCGAGAGAGACGGAGAGAGGGCGAGAGAGACGGAGAGAGGGCGAGAGAGACGGAGAGAGGGCGAGAGAGACGGCGATAGGGCGAGAGAGACGGCGAGAGGGCGAGAGAGACGGCGAGAGGGCGAGGGAGACGGCGAGAGGGCGAGGGAGATGGCGAGAGGGCGAGGGAGACGGCGAGAGGGCGAGGGGGCAAGGGGGACGGTGAGAGGGCGAGGGAGACGGCGAGAGGGCGAGGGAGACGGCGAGAGGGCGAGGGAGACGGCGAGAGGGCGAGGGAGACGGCGAGAGGGCGAGGGAGACGGAGAGAGGGCGAGTGAGACGGAGAGAGGGCGAGTGAGACAGAGAGAGGGCGAGTGAGACAGAGAGAGGGCGAGAGAGACAGAGAGAGGGCGAGTGAGACAGAGAGAGGGCGAGTGAGACAGAGAGAGGGCGAGTGAGACAGAGAGAGGGCGAGTGAGATGGAGAGAGGGCGAGAGAGACAGAGAGAGGGCGAGTGAGACAGAAAGAGGGCGAGTGAGACAGAGAGAGGGCGAGAGAGACAGAGAGAGGGCGAGTGAGACGGAAAGAGGGTGAGAGAGGCGGAGAGAGGGCGAGTGAGACGGAAAGAGGGTGAGAGGAACGGCGAGAGGGCGAGTGAGATGGAGAGAGGGTGAGAGGAACGGCGAGAGGGCGAGGGAGACGGCGAGAGGGCGAGGGGGCGAGGGGGACAGCGATAGGGTGAGAGGGACGGCTAGAGGGCGAGGGAGACGGAGAGAGGGCGAGAGGGATGGCGAGAGGGCCAGGGAGACGGAGAGAGGGCGAGGGGGACAGCGATAGGGTGAGAGGGATGGCTAGAGGGCGAGGGAGACGGAGAGAGGGCGAGAGGGACGGCGAGAGGGTCAGGGAGACGGAGAGAGGGCGAGGGAGACGGCGAGAGGGCGAGGGTGACGGCGAGAGGGCGAGGGAGACGGAGAGAGGGCGAGGGAGACGGAGAGAGGGCGAGGGGGACGGCGAGAGGGCGAGAGAGACGGCGAGAGGGCGAGGGAGACGGCGAGAGGGCGAGAGGGACGGCGAGAGGGCGAGGGAGACAGAGAGAGGGCGAGGGAGACAGAGAGAGGGCGAGTGAGACAGAGAGAGGGCGAGGGAGACAGCGAGAGGGCGAGGGAGACGGAGAGAGGGCGAGTGAGACAGAGAGAGGGCGAGGGAGATGGCGAGAGGGCAAGAGAGATGGCGAGAGGGCGAGGGAGACGGCGAGAGGGCGAGAGGGACGGCGAGAGGGCGAGGGAGACGGCCAGGGGGCGAGGGGGACGGCAAGAGAGACGGCGAGAGGGCGAGAGAGACGGCGAGAGGGCGAGAGAGACGGAGAGAGGGCGAGAGAGACGGAGAGAGGGCGAGAGAGACGGAGAGAGGGCGAGAGAGACGGAGAGAGGGCGAGAGAGACGGAGAGAGGGCGAGAGAGACGGAGAGAGGGCGAGAGAGACGGAGAGAGGGCGAGAGAGACGGAGAGAGGGCGAGAGAGACGGAGAGAGGGCGAGAGAGACGGAGAGAGGGCGAGAGAGACGGAGAGAGGGCGAAAGAGACGGAGAGAGGGCGAAAGAGACGGAGAGAGGGCGAGAGAGACGGAGAGAGGGCGAGAGAGACAGAGAGAGGGCGAGAGAGACAGAGAGAGGGCGAGAGAGACAGAGAGAGGGCGAGGGAGACAGAGAGAGGGCGAGGGAGACAGAGAGAGGGCGAGGGAGACAGAGAGAGGGCGAGAGGGCGAGAGAGACAGAAAGAGGGCGAGAGAGACAGAGAGAGGGCGAGAGAGACAGAGAGAGGGCGAGAGAGACAGAGAGAGGGCGAGAGAGACAGAGAGAGGGCGAGAGGGCGAGAGAGACAGAGAGAGGGCGAGAGAGACAGAGAGAGGGCGAGAGAGACAGAGAGAGGGCGAGAGAGACAGAGAGAGGGCGAGAGAGACAGAGAGAGGGCGAGAGAGACAGCGAGAGGGCGAGAGAGACAGCGAGAGGGCGAGAGACAGCGAGAGGGCGAGAGAGACAGCGAGAGGGCGAGAGAGACAGCGAGAGGGCGAGAGAGACAGCGAGAGGGCGAGAGAGGGCGAGAGAGGGCGAGAGAGGGCGAGAGAGGGCGAGAGAGGGCGAGAGAGGGCGAGAGAGGGCGAGAGAGGGCGAGAGAGGGCGAGAGTGGGCGAGAGTGGGCGAGAGAGACAGCGAGAGGGCGAGAGAGACAGCGAGAGGGCGAGTGAGACAGCGAGAGGGCGAGAGAGACAGCGAGAGGGCGAGAGAGGGCGAGAGAGACAGCGAGAGGGCGAGAGACAGCGAGAGGGCGAGAGACAGCGAGAGGGCGAGAGACAGCGAGAGGGCGAGAGACAGCGAGAGGACGAGAGAGACAGCGAGAGGACGAGAGAGACAGCGAGAGGACGAGAGAGACAGCGAGAGGGCGAGAGAGACAGCGAGAGGACGAGAGACAGCGAGAGGGCGAGAGACAGCGAGAGGGCGAGAGACAGCGAGAGGGCGAGAGACAGCGAGAGGGCGAGAGACAGCGAGAGGGCGAGAGACAGCGAGAGGGCGAGAGACAGCGAGAGGGCGAGAGAGACAGCGAGAGGGCGAGAGAGACAGCGAGAGGGCGAGAGAGACAGCGAGAGGGCGAGAGAGACAGCGAGAGGGCGAGAGAGACAGCGAGAGGGCGAGAGACAGCGAGAGGACTAGAGAGGGTGAGAGAGATAGCGAGAGGGTGAGAGAGACTCCGAGAGGGCGAGAGAGACAGCGAGAGGGCGAGAGAGACAGCGAGAGGGCGAGAGAGACAGCGAGAGGGCGAGAGAGACAGCGAGAGGGCGAGAGAGACAGCGAGAGGGCGAGAGAGACAGCGAGAGGGCGAGAGAGACAGCGAGAGGGCGAGAGAGACAGCGAGAGGGCAAGAGGGTGAGAGAGACACCGAGAGGGCGAGAGAGACAGCGAGAGGACGTGAGAGACAGCGAGAGGACGTGAGAGACAGCGAGAGGACGTGAGAGACAGCGAGAGGGCGAGAGAGACAGCGAGAGGACGTGAGAGACAGCGAGAGGGCGAGAGAGACAGCGAGAGGGCGAGAGAGACAGAGAGAGACAGCGAGAGGGCGAGAGAGACAGCGAGAGGGCGAGAGAGACAGCGAGAGGGCGAGAGAGACAGCGAGAGGGCGAGAGAGACAGCGAGAGGGCGAGAGAGACAGCGAGAGGGTGAGAGAGACACCGAGAGGGCAAGAGGGCGAGAGAGACAGCGAGAGGGTGAGAGAGACAGAGAGAGACAGCGAGAGGGTGAGAGAGACAGCGAGAGGGCGAGAGAGACAGAGAGAGGGCGAGAGAGACAGAGAGAGGGCGAGAGAGACAGAGAGAGGGCGAGGGAGACAGAGAGAGGGCGAGGGAGACAGAGAGAGGGCGAGGGAGACAGAGAGAGGGCGAGGGAGACAGAGAGAGGGCGAGTGAGACAGAGAGAGGGCGAGAGAGACAGCGAGAGGGCGAGAGAGACACCGAGAGGGCGAGAGAGACACCGAGAGGGCGAGAGAGACACCGAGAGGGCGAGAGAGACAGCGAGAGGGCGAGAGAGACAGCGAGAGGGCGAGAGAGACAGCGAGAGGGCGAGAGAGACAGCGAGAGGGCGAGAGATACAGAGAGAGGGCGAGAGGGCGAGAGACAGCGAGAGGGCGAGAGAGACAGCGAGAGGGCGAGAGAGACAGCGAGAGGGCGAGAGAGACAGCGAGAGGGCGAGAGATACAGAGAGAGGGCGAGAGGGCGAGAGACAGCGAGAGGGCGAGAGAGACAGCGAGATGGCGAGAGAGACAGTGAGAGGGCGAGAGAGACAGCGAGATGGTGAGAGAGACAGCGAGAGGGCGAGAGAGACAGTGAGAGGGTGAGAGAGACAGAGAGAGACAGCGAGAGGGCGAGAGATACAGCGAGATGGCGAGAGAGACAGTGAGAGGGCGAGAGAGACAGTGAGAGGGTGAGAGAGACAGAGAGAGACAGCGAGAGGGCGAGAGAGACAGCGAGAGGGTGAGAGAGACAGAGAGAGACAGCGAGAGGGCGAGAGAGACAGTGAGAGGGTGAGAGAGACAGCGAGAGGGTGAGAGAGACAGCGAGAGGGTGAGAGAGACAGCGAGAGGGCGAGAGAGACAGCGAGAGGGCGAGAGAGACAGCGAGAGGGTGAGAGAGACAGTGAGAGGGTGAGAGAGACAGAGAGAGACAGCGAGAGGGTGAGAGAGACAGCGAGAGGGCGAGAGAGACAGCGAGAGGGTGAGAGAGACAGAGAGAGGGTGAGAGAGACAGAGAGAGGGTGAGAGAGACAGAGAGAGGGTGAGAGAGACAGCGAGCGAGAGAGAGAGAGAGAAAGAAAGACATACAGAGTGTGAGGCAGACAGATAGAAAGATGGGCAGAGGCAGAGAGAGAGAGAGAGGGAGAGAAAGTGAGAAGGGGAGATATCAGAGACGGAATGACAGAAAGGGACCGGGGGGGGGTGGAGACTAGTGGAGAGCACGGGTGGGGACAGGAGAGAACCCTGAAGATCGGTGGCATTATCCACAATCTTGCTGCTATTTGCTGGCTGGAGGCAGCGCTGACTGGGTGCCCATGTGTGGGGAGAGAGTCTTGGTTCCCAAGGTGACAGGGTGGTGATGGAGTGTGGGGGAATATTTTGAGTGTGATCCAGCGACAGCTGCCTGGATGTGTGAATTGTATCAATGGACTGGAGGATGAAGCATTGCCCAGTTGTCGGGAGGATCAGGCTGATCAAACAAGGTGAGCGAGCATGTGAGAGCAAGCGTGCGACACAGAGAGAGCGAGCGTGCAAGAGCAAGGCAGAGAGAGCGCACGAGAGAGAGAGAGAGACAGAGTGCGAGAGAGGAAGAATGCATTTGTTAGTGTGGGTGTGTGTGTGAGTGTAAGTGTGTGTGTTTGAGACCGTGCGTCTGTGCATGTTTCAGTGTGTGCAAGTGTGTGTGTCAGTGAGTGTGTGTCACTGTGCATATCCGTATCAGTGTGTGTGTCAGTGTCAGTGAGTGAGAGAATGGGTGCACATCAGTGTCCGTGTCAGTGTGAGAGTATGTGTGTGTCAGTGTCCGTGTCAGTGTGAGTGAGGGTGTGTGTGTGTCAGTGTGAGAGTGTGTGTGTGTCAGTGTGAGTGAGAGTGTGTGTGTGTCAGTGTGAGTGAGAGTGTGTGTGTGTCAGTGTCCGTGTCAGTGAGTGAGAGTGTGTGTCAGTGTGAGTGTGTGTGTATCAGTGTGAGTGAGAGTGTGTGTGTGTCAGTGTGAGTGAGAGTGTGTGTGTGTCAGTGTGAGTGAGAGTGTGTGTGTGTCAGTGTGAGTGAGAGTGTGTGTGTGTCAGTGTGAGTGAGTGTGTGTGTGTGTCAGTGTGAGTGAGTGTGTGTGTGTCAGTGTGAGTGAAAGTGTGTGTCAGTGTGAGTGAGTGTGTGTGTGTGTCAGTGTGAGTGAGAGTGTGTGTGTGTCAGTGTGAGAGAGAGTGTGTGTGTGTGTCAGTGTGAGTGAGAGTGTGTGTGTGTCAGTGTGAGTGAGAGTGTGTGTGTGTCAGTGTGAGTGTGTGTGTGTGTCAGTGTGAGTGAGAGTGTGTGTCAGTGTGAGTGAGAGTGTGTGTCAGTGTGAGTGTGTGTGTGTCAATGTGAGTGAGTGTGTGTGTGTGTCAGTGTGAGTGAGTGTGTGTGTGTGTCAGTGTGAATGAGTGTGTGTGTGTCAGTGTGAGTGAGAGTGTGTGTGTGTCAGTGTGAGTGAGAGTGTGTGTGTGTCAGTGTGAGTGAGAGTGTGTGTGTGTCAGTGTGTGAGAGTGTGTGTGTGCGTGTCAGTGTGTGTGTGTGTGTGTCAGTGTGAGTGAGAGTGTGTGTGTGTCAGTGTGAGTGAGAGTGTGTCAGTGTGAGTGAGAGTGTGTGTGTGTCAGTGTGAGTGAGAGTGTGTGTGTGTCAGTGTGAGTGAGTGTGTGTGTGTGTCAGTGTGAGTGAGTGTGTGTGTGTCAGTGTGAGTGAGAGTGTGTGTGTGTCAGTGTGAGTGAGAGTGTGTGTGTGTCAGTGTGAGTGAAAGTGTGTGTCAGTGTGAGTGAGTGTGTGTGTGTGTCAGTGAGAGTGAGAGTGTGTGTGTGTCAGTGTGAGAGAGTGTGTGTGTGTGTGTCAGTGTGAGTGAGAGTGTGTGTGTGTCAGTGTGAGTGTGTGTGTGTGTCAGTGTGAGTGAGAGTGTGTGTCAGTGTGAGTGTGTGTGTGTCAATGTGAGTGTGTGTGTGTCAGTGTGAGTGAGTGTGTGTGTGTCAGTGTGAGTGAGAGTGTGTGTGTGTCAGTGTGAGTGAGAGTGTGTGTGTGTCAGTGTGTGAGAGTGTGTGTGTGCGTGTCAGTGTGTGTGTGTGTGTGTGTGTGTCAGTGTGAGTGAGAGTGTGTGTGTGTCAGTGTGAGTGAGAGTGTGTGTGTGTCAGTGTGAGTGAGAGTGTGTGTGTGTCAGTGTGAGTGAGTGTGTGTGTGTCAGTGTGAGTGAGTGTGTGTGTGTCAGTGTGAGTGAGAGTGTGTGTGTCAGTGTGAGTGAGAGTGTGTGTGTGTCAGTGTGAGTGAGAGTGTGTGTCAGTGTGAGTGAGAGTGTGTGTGTGTCAGTGTGAGTGAGAGTGTGTGTCAGTGTGAGTGAGTGTGTGTGTGTGTCAGTGTGAGTGAGAGTGTGTGTGTGTCAGTGTGAGAGAGTGTGTGTGTGTGTGTCAGTGTGAGTGAGAGTGTGTGTGTGTCAGTGTGAGTGAGAGTGTGTGTGTGTCAGTGTGAGTGTGTGTGTGTGTCAGTGTGAGTGAGAGTGTGTGTCAGTGTGAGTGTGTGTGTGTCAATGTGAGTGAGTGTGTGTGTGTGTCAGTGTGAGTGAGAGTGTGTGTGTCAGTGTGAGTGAGAGTGTGTGTGTGTCAGTGTGAGTGAGAGTGTGTCAGTGTGAGTGAGAGTGTGTGTGTGTCAGTGTGAGTGAGAGTGTGTGTGTGTCAGTGTGAGTGAGAGTGTGTGTGTGTCAGTGTGAGAGAGTGTGTGTGTGCGTGTCAGTGTGTGTGTGTGTGTGTGTGTGTGTCAGTGTGAGTGAGTGTGTGTCAGTGTGAGTGAGTGTGTGTCAGTGTGAGTGAGTGTGTGTGTGTCAGTGTGAGTGAGTGTGTGTGTGTGTCAGTGTGAGTGAGAGTGTGTGTGTGTCAGTGTGAGTGAGAGTGTGTGTGTGTCAGTGTGAGTGAGAGTGTGTGTGTGTGTCTGCAGACAGGGAACAGCACCTGACAAAAATCAGGATTCAGGCTGGTGTTGATGGACAGAAATTCCTAAAGCAGACAACCAGCCGGCACCTGTCACCCAATAGAAGGTTTGGGGGTGGGGGTGGGGGGAGGGGGGAGGTGGGGAATGGGGGGGATGGGCTTATTCTAAGAGGAAAACCAGTCTGATAACTGGATCAAAAGCTGGTGTTTCCAATCTCTTAGAAAAGAAGACTTGCATTTGGTCTGTGCTTTTTAGAACCTCACAAAAATCCCACAGCTCTTTACAGGCAATTAAATCCTGAAATACAGCCAGCGCTGTCCTGTAGGAAAGACAGGCGGACAGCCATTCCTGCACAGCACACCCTGCCTGACACCAATTGCCACACTTCAAAAATATTTCATTGGCTGGGAAGTGCTTTGTGAGGCTGTGACAGGTGCTATAGAAATGCAAGTCTTTCTTCCCGTTGGAGATTGAGGGCGTGCGAGCGCTGGTGCCAGAGGTTCGGTTCTGGGCTGCCCGGTTTGGCTGTGTCACCTCCCCAGGCCTGGGAGGTGCAGTGGCTGGGAGGGGGGTTATTCAGCCCTGGCTCTCGCCTCCTACTAGCTGGGAGCAGGCAGCTGGTGGCACTGACATTCCTGAGTGAAACATGAACAGCTGGAAAGCCCTCAGAACACAGCCTGGCGGTCCCAGCAGCTGTTTGGGCAGGTCCATCAGCAAGGGAGGAGAGAGGGAGGGACAGTGTGTGAGGCCAAGAGAGACCAAAAGATAGAGGGGGGAGAGAGAGAGAGAGTGGCGGGGGGAGAGAGAGAGAGAGTGAGAGAAAGAGCGCGCGAGCGAAAGAGAGAGCAGGAGAGAGTGAGCGAACGACAGCAATCGCACACAGGCTGTGCGTGGCAAACTGTGATCAAGGGAGGAGAGGGAGCGCCAATGAGAGAGAGAGAGAGAGAGTGAGCGCCAACGAACGAGAGAGAGTGAGCGCCAACGAACGAACGAGAGAGCGCCAACGAACGAGAGAGAGAGAGCGCCAACGAACGAGAGAGAGAGAGCGCCAACGAACGAGAGAGAGAGAGCGCCAACGAACGAGAGAGAGAGAGCGCCAACGAACGAGAGAGAGAGAGCGCCAACGAACGAGAGAGAGAGAGCGCCAACGAACGAGAGAGAGAGAGCGCCAACGAACGAGAGAGAGAGAGCGCCAACGAACGAGAGAGAGAGCGCCAACGAACGAGAGAGAGAGAGCGCCAACGAACGAGAGAGAGAGCGCCAACGAGCGAGAGAGAGCGCCAACGAAAGAGAGAGTGAGAGAGAGCGCCAATGAGAGAGAGAGAGAGCGCCAACGAGAGAGAGAGAGAGAGCGCCAACAAGTGAGAGAGAGAGAGAGAGCGCCAATGAGAGAGAGAGAGAGCGCCAATAAGAGAGAGAGCGCGCGCCAATGAGAGAGAGAGAGAGCGCCAACGAGAGAGAGTGAGAGAGAGAGCGCCAACGAGAGAGAGAGAGAGGGCGCCAACGAGTGAGAGAGGGCGCCAACGAGTGAGAGAGGGCGCCAACGAGTGAGAGAGAGGGCGCCAACGAGTGAGAGAGAGGGCGCCAACGAGTGAGAGAGAGAGAGAGCACCAATGAGTGAGAGAGAGAGAGCGCCAACAAGAGAGAGAGAGAGCGAGCGCTGAGAGATAGAGACAGAGAGCGCCAACGAGTGAGAGAGAAAGGGCACCAACGAGAGAGAGAGCGCGAGCGAGAGAGAGAGCGCGAGCGAGAGAGAGAGCGCGAGCGAGAGAGAGAGCGCGAGCGAGAGAGAGAGCGCCAACGAGAGAGAGAGCGCCAACGAGAGAGAGAGCGCCAACGAGAGAGAGAGCGCCAACGAGAGAGAGAGAGAGAGCGCCAACGAGAGAGAGAGAGAGAGAGAGAGAGAGAGAGAGAGAGAGTGCCAACGAGCGAGAGAGAGAGAGAGAGCGCCAACGAGCAAGAGAGAGAACGTCAACGAGCGAGAGAGCGCCAACGAGCGAGAGAGAGAGCGCCAACGAGCGAGAGAGAGAGCACCAACGAGCGAGAGAGAGAGCACCAACGAGCGAGAGAGAGAGAACCAACGAGCGAGAGAGAGAGCACCAACGAGTGAGAGAGAGAGCACCAACGAGCGAGAGAGAGAGAGAGTGCCAACGAGCAAGAGAGAGAGAGAGCACCAACGAGCGAGAGAGAGCGCCAACGAGAGAGAGAGAGAGAGCCAACGAGCGAGAGAGAGAGAGAGAGTGCCAACGAGCGAGAGAGGGCACCAACGAGAGACAGAGAGAGCCAACAAGAGAGAGAGCACCAACGAGAGAGAGAGAGAGAGAGCGCCAACGAGAGAGAGTGCCAACGAGAGAGAGGGTGCCAACGAGAGAGAGAGAGAGCGCCAATGAGAGAGAGAGAGAGAGCGCCAATGAGAGAGAGAGAGAGAGAGCGCCAACGAGAGAGAGAGAGAGAGAGTGCCAACGAGAGAGAGAGAGAGCCCCAACGAGCGAGAGCGCCAATGAGCGAGAGAGAGAGAGCACCAACGAACGAGTGAGAGACAGAGCGCCACCGAGCGAGAGAGAGCCCCAACGAGCGAGAGAGAGCACCAATGAGCGAGAGAGAGAGACCGCCAACGAACGAGAGAGAGAGAGAGCGCCACCGAGCGAGAGAGAGAGAGAGCGCCACCGAGCGAGAGAGAGCGCCACCGAGCGAGAGAGAGCGCCAATGAGCGAGAGAGAGAGAGCGCCAATGAGCGAGAGAGAGAGCGCGCCACCGAGCGAGAGAGAGAGAGCGCCACCGAGCGAGAGAGAGCGCCAACGAACGAGAGAGAGAGAGCGCCAACGAACGAGAGAGAGAGAGAGTGCCACCGAGCGAGAGAGAGAGAGAGAGCCCCAACGAGCGAGAGAGAGCGCCAAGAGAGAGAGAGAGAGAGAGAGAGGGCGCCAACGAGAGAGAGAGCGCCAATGAGAGAGAGAGAGAGCGCCAACGAGAGAGAGAGAGAGAGAGAGCGCCAACGAGAGAGAGAGCGCCAATGAGAGAGAGAGAGAGAGAGCGCCAATGAGAGAGAGAGAGAGAGGGCCAATGAGAGAGAGAGAGCGCCAAGAGAGCGAGAGAGAGAGAGCCCCAACAAGCGAGAGCGCCAATGAGCGAGAGAGAGAGAGCGCCAACGAACGAGTGAGAGAGAGAGAGCGCCACCGAGCGAGAGAGAGCCCCAACAAGTGAGAGAGCACCAATGAGCGAGAGAGACCGCCAACGAACGAGAGAGAGAGAGAGGGCCAACGGGCAAGAGAGAGCCCCAACGAGCGAGAGAGAGCAAGCGCCAACGAACGAGAGAGAGAGAGCACGCCACCGAGCAAGAGAGAGCCCCAATGAGCGAGAGAGAGCGCCAATGAGCGAGAGAGAGAGAGCGCCACCGAGCGAGAGAGAGAGAGAGGGCGCCAACGAGCGAGAGAGAGAGAGAGAGGGCGCCAACGAGCGAGAGAGAGAGAGAGAGAGGGCGCCAACGAGCGAGAGAGAGAGAGAGGGCGCCAACGAGCGAGGAGAGAGAGAGAGGGCGCCAACGAGCGAGAGAGAGAGAGGGCGCCAACGAGCGAGAGAGAGAGAGAGGGCGTCAACGAGCGAGCGAGGGCGTCAACGAGCGAGAGAGAGAGGGCGTCAACGAGCGAGAGAGAGAGGGCGTCAACGAGCGAGAGAGAGAGGGCGTCAACGAGCGAGAGAGAGAGAGCGCCAACGAGCGAGAGAGAGAGAGAGCGCCAACGAGCGAGAGAGAGGGAGAGCGCCAATGAGAGAGAGAGGGAGAGCGCCAACGAACGAGAGAGAGAGAGCGCCAACGAGCGAGAGAGATAGAGAGCGCCAACGAGCGAGAGAGATAGAGAGCGCCAACGAGCGAGAGAGAGAGAGAGCGCCAATGAGAGAGAGAGGGAGAGCGCCAACGAACGAGAGAGAGAGAGCGCCAACGAGAGAGAGAGAGAGCGCCAATGAATGAGAGAGAGAGAGAGAGAGCGCGAACGAGCGAGAGTGCCAACGAGCGAGAGAGATAGAGAGCGCCAACGAGCGAGAGAGAGAGAGAGCGCCAATGAGAGAGAGAGGGAGAGCGCCAACGAACGAGAGAGAGCGCCAACGAGAGAGAGAGAGAGCGCCAATGAATGAGAGAGAGAGAGAGAGAGCGCGAACGAGTGAGAGTGCCAACGAGCGAGAGAGAGAGAGCGCCAACGAGCGAGAGAGAGAGAGAGAGAGCGCCAACGAGCGAGAGAGAGAGAGAGAGAGCGCCAACGAGCGAGAGAGAGAGCGCCAACGAGCGAGAGAGAGCGCCAAGAGAGAGAGAGAGAGAGCGCGCCAATGAGCGAGAGAGAGAGAGCGCCAATGAGCGAGAGAGAGGGTGCCAACGAGCGAGAGAGAGAGAGCGCCAACGAACGAGAGAGAGAGAGCGCCAACGAACGAGAGAGAGAGAGCGCCAACGAATGAGAGAGAGAGAGAGAGAGAGCCAACAGAGAGAGAGAGCACCAACGAGCGAGAGAGTGCCAACGAGCGAGAGAGAGAGAGAGCGCCAACAAGAGAGAGAGTGAGAGAGAGCGCCAACGAGAGAGAGAGAGAGGGCGCCAACGAGAGAGGGCGCCAATGAGAGAGAGAGAGCGCCAACGAGCGAGAGAGGAGAGTGCCAACGAGCGAGAGAGAGCGCCAACGAGCGAGAGAGAGAGAGCGCCAATGAGTGAGAGAGAGAGCGCCAATGAGCGAGAGAGAGAGAGAGAGAGCGCCAACGAGAGAGAGAGAGGGAGAGAGAGTGCTGAGAGAGAGAGAGCGCCAACGAGTGAGAGAGAGGGCGCCAACGAGCGAGAGAGAGAGAGAGCGCCATCGAACGAGAGAGAGAGAGCGCCATCGAAAGAGAGCGCCATCAAACGAGAGAGAGCGCCAACGAGCGGAGAGAGAGAGAGAGCGTCAGCGAGAGAGAGAGAGGGAGAGGGCGCCAACGAGCGAGAGAGAGAGAGAGAGAGAGAGAGCGCCAACAAATGAGAGAGAGAGAGAGAGAGGGTGCCAACGAGCGAGAGAGAAAGAGAGAGCCAATGAGAGAGAGAGAGAGACCGCCAACGAGAGAGAGAGAGACCGCCAATGAGAGAGAGAGAGGGAGAGCGCCAACGAGCGAGAGAGCGCCAACGAGCGAGAGAGAGAGAGAGAGAGGGCGCCAATGAGCGAGAGAGAGAGAGAGAGAGCGCCAACGAGCGAGAGAGAGAGCGCCAACGAGCAAGAGAGAGAGCGCCACGAACGAGAGAGGGCGCCACGAACGAGAGAGGGCGCCACGAACGAGAGAGGGCGCCACGAACGAGAGAGGGCGCCACAAACGAGAGAGGGCGCCACGAATGAGACAGAGAGGGCGCCAACGAGCGAGAGAGAGAGAGCGCCAACGAGTGAGAGAGAGAGAGAGAGAGCGCCAACGAGCGAGAGAGAGAGAGCGCCAACGAGTGAGAGAGAGAGAGAGAGGGCGCCAACGAGCGAGAGAGAGCGCCAACGAGTGAGAGAGAGAGAGAGAGAGCGCCAACGAGCGAGAGAGAGAGAGTGCCAACGAGAGAGAGCCCCAACGAGCGCGAGAGAGAGAGCGCCAAGAGAGAGAGAGAGAGCCCCAACGAGCGAGAGAGAGAGTGCCAACGAGCGAGAGAGAGAGTGCCAACGAGCGAGAGAGAGAGTGCCAACGAGTGAGAGAGAGAGAGAGAGAGCGCCAACGAGCGAGAGAGAGAGAGAGAGGGCGCCAACGAGCGAGAGAGAGCGCCAACGAGTGAGAGAGAGAGAGAGAGAGCGCCAACGAGCGAGAGAGAGAGAGCGCCAAGAGAGAGAGAGAGAGCCCCAACGAGCGAGAGAGAGTGCCAACGAGAGAGAGCCCCAACGAGCGCGAGAGAGAGAGCGCCAAGAGAGAGAGAGAGCCCCAACGAGCGAGAGAGAGAGTGCCAACGAGCGAGAGAGAGAGTGCCAACGAGCGAGAGAGAGAGTGCCAACGAGCGAGAGAGAGAGTGCCAACGAGAGAGAGAGAGAGAGAGCGCCAACGAGCGAGAGAGAGAGAGAGCGCCAACGAGCGAGAGAGAGAGAGAGCGCCAACGAGCGAGAGAGATAGAGAGCGCCAACGAGCGAGAGAGATAGAGAGCGCCAACGAGCGAGAGAGAGAGAGAGCGCCAATGAGAGAGAGAGGGAGAGCGCCAACGAGAGAGAGAGAGCGCCAATGAATGAGAGAGAGAGAGAGAGAGCGCGAACGAGCGAGAGTGCCAACGAGCGAGAGAGATAGAGAGCGCCAACGAGCGAGAGAGAGAGAGAGCGCCAATGAGAGAGAGAGGGAGAGCGCCAACGAACGAGAGAGAGCGCCAACGAGAGAGAGAGAGAGCGCCAATGAATGAGAGAGAGAGAGAGAGAGAGCGCGAACGAGTGAGAGTGCCAACGAGCGAGAGAGAGAGAGCGCCAACGAGCGAGAGAGAGAGAGAGAGCGCCAACGAGCGAGAGAGAGAGCGCCAACGAGCGAGAGAGCGCCAAGAGAGAGAGAGAGAGCGCGCCAATGAGCGAGAGAGAGAGAGCGCCAATGAGCGAGAGAAAGGGTGCCAACGAGCGAGAGAGAGAGAGCGCCAACGAACGAGAGAGAGAGAGCGCCAACGAACGAGAGAGAGAGAGCGCCAACGAATGAGAGAGAGAGAGAGAGAGAGAGAGAGAGCGCCAACAGAGAGAGAGAGAGAGCACCAACGAGCGAGAGAGTGCCAACGAGCGAGAGAGAGAGAGAGCGCCAACGAGAGAGTGAGTGAGAGAGAGCGCCAACGAGAGAGAGAGAGAGAGCGCCAACAAGAGAGAGAGAGATGGCGCCAACGAGAGAGAGAGAGAGGGCGCCAACGAGAGAGGGCGCCAATGAGAGAGAGAGAGCGCCAACGAGCGAGAGAGGAGAGTGCCAACGAGCGAGAGAGAGCGCCAACGAGCAAGAGAGAGAGAGCGCCAATGAGTGAGAGAGAGAGCGCCAATGAGCGAGAGAGAGAGAGAGAGCGCCAACGAGAGAGAGAGAGGGAGAGAGAGTGCTGAGAGAGAGAGAGCGCCAACGAGTGAGAGAGAGGGCGCCAACGAGCGAGAGAGAGAGAGAGCGCCATCGAACGAGAGAGAGAGAGCGCCATCGAAAGAGAGCGCCATCAAACGAGAGAGAGCGCCAACGAGCGAGAGAGAGAGAGAGCGTCAGCGAGAGAGAGAGAGGGAGAGGGCGCCAACGAGCGAGAGAGAGAGAGAGAGAGAGAGAGCGCCAACAAATGAGAGAGAGAGAGAGAGGGTGCCAACGAGCGAGAGAGAAAGAGAGAGCCAATGAGAGAGAGAGAGAGCACCGAGAGAGAGACCGCCAACGAGAGAGAGAGAGACCGCCGATGAGAGAGAGAGAGGGAGAGCGCCAACGAGCGAGAGAGCGCCAACGAGCGAGAGAGAGAGAGAGAGAGAGGGCGCCAATGAGCGAGAGAGAGAGAGAGAGAGCGCCAACGAGCGAGAGAGAGAGCGCCAACGAGCAAGAGAGAGAGCGCCAACAAGCAAGAGAGAGAGCGCCACGAACGAGAGAGGGCGCCACGAACGAGAGAGGGCGCCACAAACGAGAGAGGGCGCCACAAACGAGAGAGGGCGCCACGAACGAGACAGAGAGGGCGCCAACGAGCGAGAGAGAGCGCCAACGAGTGAGAGAGAGAGAGAGAGAGAGCGCCAACGAGCGAGAGAGAGAGAGCGCCAAGAGAGAGAGAGAGAGCCCCAACGAGCGAGAGAGAGAGAGAGTGCCAACGAGAGAGAGCCCCAACGAGCGCGAGAGAGAGAGCGCCAAGAGAGAGAGAGCCCCAACGAGCGAGAGAGAGTGCCAACGAGCGAGAGAGAGAGTGCCAACGAGAGAGAGAGAGAGTGCCAACGAGAGAGAGAGAGACCGCCAATGAGAGAGAGAGAGGGAGAGCGCCAACGAGCGAGAGAGCGCCAACGAGCGAGAGAGAGAGAGAGAGAGAGGGCGCCAATGAGCGAGAGAGAGAGAGAGAGAGCGCCAACGAGCGAGAGAGAGAGCGCCAACGAGCAAGAGAGAGAGCGCCACGAACGAGAGAGGGCGCCACGAACGAGAGAGGGCGCCACGAACGAGAGAGGGCGCCACGAACGAGAGAGGGCGCCACAAACGAGAGAGGGCGCCACGAATGAGACAGAGAGGGCGCCAACGAGCGAGAGAGAGAGAGCGCCAACGAGTGAGAGAGAGAGAGAGAGAGCGCCAACGAGCGAGAGAGAGAGAGCGCCAACGAGTGAGAGAGAGAGAGAGAGGGCGCCAACGAGCGAGAGAGAGCGCCAACGAGTGAGAGAGAGAGAGAGAGAGAGCGCCAACGAGCGAGAGAGAGAGAGTGCCAACGAGAGAGAGCCCCAACGAGCGCGAGAGAGAGAGCGCCAAGAGAGAGAGAGAGAGCCCCAACGAGCGAGAGAGAGTGCCAACGAGCGAGAGAGAGAGTGCCAACGAGCGAGAGAGAGAGTGCCAACGAGTGAGAGAGAGAGAGAGAGAGCGCCAACGAGCGAGAGAGAGAGAGAGAGGGCGCCAACGAGCGAGAGAGAGCGCCAACGAGTGAGAGAGAGAGAGAGAGAGCGCCAACGAGCGAGAGAGAGAGAGCGCCAAGAGAGAGAGAGAGAGCCCCAACGAGCGAGAGAGAGAGAGTGCCAACGAGAGAGAGCCCCAACGAGCGCGAGAGAGAGAGCGCCAAGAGAGAGAGAGAGCCCCAACGAGCGAGAGAGAGAGCGCCAACGAGCGAGAGAGAGAGTGCCAACGAGCGAGAGAGAGAGTGCCAACGAGCGAGAGAGAGAGTGCCAACGAGCGAGAGAGAGAGTGCCAACGAGCGAGAGAGAGAGTGCCAACGAGAGAGAGAGAGAGAGAGCGCCAACGAGCGAGAGAGAGAGAGAGCGCCAACGAGCGAGAGAGAGAGAGAGCGCCAACGAGCGAGAGAGATAGAGAGCGCCAACGAGCGAGAGAGAGAGAGAGCGCCAATGAGAGAGAGAGGGAGAGCGCCAACGAGAGAGAGAGAGCGCCAATGAATGAGAGAGAGAGAGAGAGAGCGCGAACGAGCGAGAGTGCCAACGAGCGAGAGAGATAGAGAGCGCCAACGAGCGAGAGAGAGAGAGAGCGCCAATGAGAGAGAGAGGGAGAGCGCCAACGAACGAGAGAGAGCGCCAACGAGAGAGAGAGAGAGCGCCAATGAATGAGAGAGAGAGAGAGAGAGAGCGCGAACGAGTGAGAGTGCCAACGAGCGAGAGAGAGAGAGCGCCAACGAGCGAGAGAGAGAGAGAGAGCGCCAACGAGCGAGAGAGAGAGCGCCAACGAGCGAGAGAGCGCCAAGAGAGAGAGAGAGAGCGCGCCAATGAGCGAGAGAGAGAGAGCGCCAATGAGCGAGAGAAAGGGTGCCAACGAGCGAGAGAGAGAGAGCGCCAACGAACGAGAGAGAGAGAGCGCCAACGAACGAGAGAGAGAGAGCGCCAACGAATGAGAGAGAGAGAGAGAGAGAGAGAGAGAGCGCCAACAGAGAGAGAGAGAGAGCACCAACGAGCGAGAGAGTGCCAACGAGCGAGAGAGAGAGAGAGCGCCAACGAGAGAGTGAGTGAGAGAGAGCGCCAACGAGAGAGAGAGAGAGAGCGCCAACAAGAGAGAGAGAGATGGCGCCAACGAGAGAGAGAGAGAGGGCGCCAACGAGAGAGGGCGCCAATGAGAGAGAGAGAGCGCCAACGAGCGAGAGAGGAGAGTGCCAACGAGCGAGAGAGAGCGCCAACGAGCAAGAGAGAGAGAGCGCCAATGAGTGAGAGAGAGAGCGCCAATGAGCGAGAGAGAGAGAGAGAGCGCCAACGAGAGAGAGAGAGGGAGAGAGAGTGCTGAGAGAGAGAGAGCGCCAACGAGTGAGAGAGAGGGCGCCAACGAGCGAGAGAGAGAGAGAGCGCCATCGAACGAGAGAGAGAGAGCGCCATCGAAAGAGAGCGCCATCAAACGAGAGAGAGCGCCAACGAGCGAGAGAGAGAGAGAGCGTCAGCGAGAGAGAGAGAGGGAGAGGGCGCCAACGAGCGAGAGAGAGAGAGAGAGAGAGAGAGAGCGCCAACAAATGAGAGAGAGAGAGAGAGAGGGTGCCAACGAGCGAGAGAGAAAGAGAGAGCCAATGAGAGAGAGAGAGAGCACCGAGAGAGAGACCGCCAACGAGAGAGAGAGAGACCGCCAATGAGAGAGAGAGAGGGAGAGCGCCAACGAGCGAGAGAGCGCCAACGAGCGAGAGAGAGAGAGAGAGAGAGGGCGCCAATGAGCGAGAGAGAGAGAGAGAGAGCGCCAACGAGCGAGAGAGAGAGCGCCAACGAGCAAGAGAGAGAGCGCCAACGAGCAAGAGAGAGAGCGCCACGAACGAGAGAGGGCGCCACGAACGAGAGAGGGCGCCACAAACGAGAGAGGGCGCCACAAACGAGAGAGGGCGCCACGAACGAGACAGAGAGGGCGCCAACGAGCGAGAGAGAGCGCCAACGAGTGAGAGAGAGAGAGAGAGAGAGCGCCAACGAGCGAGAGAGAGAGAGCGCCAAGAGAGAGAGAGAGAGCCCCAACGAGCGAGAGAGAGAGAGAGTGCCAACGAGAGAGAGCCCCAACGAGCGCGAGAGAGAGAGCGCCAAGAGAGAGAGAGAGAGCCCCAACGAGCGAGAGAGAGAGTGCCAACGAGCGAGAGAGAGAGTGCCAACGAGAGAGAGAGAGAGTGCCAACGAGAGAGAGAGAGAGAGAGAGAGCACCAACGAGAGAGAGAGAGAGCACCAACGAGAGATAGAGTGTGAACGAGCGAGACAACGTGAACGAATGAGAGGCAAAGTGTGAACGGGTGAAAGAGAGAGGGACCTATAAAAGTAAAGATAACCGAGAGTAAAAAAAGTGAGGATTCGAGACCAATGAGAGTGAAAGAGAGTCAGCGACTGTTTGAGTAGTTGAGCTGTAACTTTGAGTGAAACATCTGGCTGCAATAGACTGAGTTCTGGAGCCTCCCAGGGGAATGGAAACTCAATCCAGCTGTGCTCCTGTGCTGGCGGCTGCAGATGTTGGAATAACTCTCCCTCC
>JANJGN010001798.1:50000-107122 GCA_026770705.1 Isurus oxyrinchus | reverse complement strand
GAGGGGGTGAGGGGGTGAGGAGGTGAGGAGGGGGTGAGGGGGTGAGGGGGGTGAGGGGGTGAGGAGGTGAGGAGGGGGTGAGGAGGTGAGGGAGGGGGTGAGGGGGTGAGGGGGTGAGGGGGTGAGGAGGTGAGGGAGGGGTGAGGGGGTGAGGGAGGGGGTGAGGGGGTGAGGGGGTGAGGGGGGTGAGGAGGTGAGGGAGGGGGTGAGGGGGTGAGGGGGTGAGGGGGTGAGGAGGGGGTGAGGGGGTGAGGAGCGGGTGAGGGGGTGAGGGAGGGGGTGAGGAGGTGAGGAGGTGAGGGAGGAGGTGAGGAGGTGAGGAGGTGAGGGAGGGGGTGAGGGAGGGGGTGAGGAGGTGAGGGAGGGGGTGAGGGGGTGGGTGAGGGGGTGAGGGGGTGAGGAGGGGGTGAGGAGCTGAGTGAGGGGGTGAGGGGGTGAGGGAGGGGTGAGGGGGTGAGGGAGGGGGTGAGGAGGTGAGGGAGGGGATGAGGAGGGGGTGAGGGGGTGAGGAGGGGGTGAGGGGGTGAGGGAGGGGGTGAGGGGGTGAGGAGGGGGTGAGGGGGTGAGGGGGTGAGGAGGGGGTGAGGAGGGGGTGAGGAGGTGAGGGAGGGGGGTGAGGGGGTGAGGAGGGGGTGAGGAGGTGAGGGAGGGGGTGAGGAGGTGAGGGGGTGAGGAGGTGAGGAGGGGGTGAGGAGGTGAGGAGGGGGTGAGGGGGTGAGGGAGGGGGTGAGGGGGTGAGGGGGTGAGGAGGTGAGGAGGGGGTGAGGGAGGGGGTGAGGAGGTGAGGGAGGGGGTGAGGAGGTGAGGAGGAGGTGAGGGAGGGGTGAGGAGGTGAGGAGGGGGTGAGGGAGGAGGTGAGGAGGTGAGGAGGGGGGTGAGGGGGTGAGGAGGGGTGAGGGGGTGAGGGGGGTGAGGGAGGGGTGAGGAGGTGAGGGAGGGGGTGAGGAGGTGAGGAGGAGGTGAGGGAGGGGTGAGGAGGTGAGGAGGTGAGGGAGGGGTGAGGGGGTGAGGGAGGGGGTGAGGGGGTGAGGGAGGGGTGAGGGGGGTGAGGGAGGGGGTGAGGGAGGGGTGAGGGGGTGAGGGGGTGAGGGGGTGTGTCTGGGCTCTGGGTGCTGAGGGAGGGGGTGAGGGGGTGAGGGAGGGGTGAGGAGGTGAGGGGGTGAGGAGCGGGTGAGGGAGGGGGTGAGGGGGTGAGGGAGGGGTGAGGGGGTGAGGAGGTGAGGAGGTGAGGGAGGGGGTGAGGTGAGGAGGGGGTGAGGGAGGGGGTGAGGGGGTGAGGGAGGAGGTGAGGAGGGGGTGAGGAGGTGAGGGAGGGGGTGAGGAGGGGGTGAGGAGGTGAGGGAGGGGGTGAGGAGGGGGTGAGGAGGTGAGGAGGGGGTGAGGAGGTGAGGAGGTGAGGGAGGGGGGTGAGGAGGTGAGGGGGTGAGGGAGGGGGTGTGTCTGGGCTCTGGGTGCTGAGGGAGGGGGTGAGGGGGTGAGGAGCGGGTGAGGGGGTGAGGGAGGGGGTGAGGGGGTGAGGAGGGGGTGAGGGGGTGAGGGGGTGAGGAGGGGGTGAGGAGGGGGTGAGGGGGGTGAGGGAGGGGGGTGTGTCTGGGCTCTGGGTGGTGAGGGAGGGGGGTGAGGGGGTGAGGGGGTGAGGAGGGGGTGAGGGGGTGGGTGAGGGGGTGTGTCTGGGCTCTGGGTGCTGAGTATACACGCTCGCTCTGACATGAGCTTGCTGGAGGGGATTGGTTCCCCCTCGGGCCTTTTTAATTCCAGGAATTATTAGCAGCGTCTGACAACCTTGTCCTGAAACCATTATTCGATTATCCTGTCGGCATTATTCTCATCAGTGATTCATTCTGTGGCTCTTGCCAGGGAATCTGGGCTCAATAGATGCATCGAACTGGGTAAGACCACAAGACCACAAGACGCAGGAGCAGAAATGAGGCCATTCGGCCCCTCGAGTCTGCTCCGCCATTCAATCACAGCTGATCAGTTTCTCAACCCCATTGTCCCGCCTTCTCCCCGTAACCTTTGACCCCCCTTACCAATCAGGAACCTATCTATCTCGGTCTTAAATACACTCAATGACCCGGCCTCCACCGCCTCCTGTGGCAATGAATTCCATAGATTCACCACTCTCTGGCTAAAGAAGTTTCTCCTCATCTCTGTTCTAAAAGGTCTTCCCTTTACTCTGAGGCTGTGCCCTCGGGTCCTAGTCTCTCCTACTAATGGAAACATCTTCCCCACGTCCACTCTATCCAGGCATTGCAGGGAGCCGGCCCTAAGCTCTGGAATTCCCTCCCTGAGCCCCTCCACTCCTCTCTCTCTCTGACTGTCTCACTGACTGTCTCTCTCTGTCTCTCTCTCTCTCTGTCTCTCTGTCTCTCTCTCTCTGTCTCTCTGTCTCTCTCTCTCTGCCTCTCTCTCTGTTTCTCTCTGTCTGTCTCTCTCTCTGTCTCTCTGCCTCTGTCTCTCTCTCTCTCTGTCTCTCTCTGACTGTCTCTCTGACTCTCTCTCTCTCTCTCTCTGTCTCTCTCTCTTGTCTCTCTGTCTCTCTCTCTCTTGTCTCTCTGTATCTCTCTCTCTCTCTTTGTCTCTCTCTCTGTCTCGCTGTTTCTCTCTGTCTCTCTCTCTGTCTCTGCCTCTCTCTGTCTCTATCTGTCTCTCTGCCTCTCTCTCTCTGTGCCTCTATCTCTCTCTGCCTCTCTCTCTCTGCCTCTCTCTCTCTCTGCCTCTCTCTCTCTGCCTCTCTCTCTCTGCCTCTCTCTCTGTCTCTATCTCAGTCTCTATCTCAGTCTCTATCACTCACTGTCTCCCTCTGTCTCTCTCACTCTGCCTCTCTCTCTCTCTACCGCTCTCTCTCAGTGCCTCTCTCTCTCTCTCTCTCTCTCGGTTTCTGCCTTACTCTCTCTTTCTCTCTCTCACAGACTGTCTCTCTCATTGACTGCCTATCTCTCGGCTCCTCTCCCGCTCTGCACCTCCCGCTCTGCCTCTCTCTCTCAGTCTGTATCTCTCTCAGGGAGATATCTATACACTACTGGTGTCGCTCAGACCCACTCTCTCAGGGAGATATCTATACACTGACTGGTGTCTCTCAGTCCCTCTCTCTCTCAGGGAGATATCTGTACACTGACTGGTGTCTCTCAGTCCCTCTCTCTCTCAGGGAGATATCTGTACACTGACTGGTGTCTCTCAGTCTCTCTCTCTCAGGGAGATATCTGTACACTGACTGGTGTCTCTCAGTCCCTCTCTCTCTCAGGGAGATATCTGTACACAGACTGGTGTCTCTCAGTCCCTCTCTCTCAGGGAGATATCTGTACACTGTCTGGTGTCTCTCAGTCTCTCTCTCTCTCAGGGAGATATCTGTACACTGACTGGTGTCTCTCAGTCCCCTCTCTCTCAGGGAGATATCTGTACACTGACTGGTGTCTCTCAGTCCCTTCTCTCTCAGGGAGATATCTATACACTGTCTGGTGTCTCTCAGTCTCTCTCTCTCTCAGGGAGATATCTGTACAGTGACTGGTGTCTCTCAGTCCCCTCTCTCTCAGGGAGATATCTATACACTGTCTGGTGTCTCTCAGTCTCTCTCTCTCTCAGGGAGATATCTGTACACTGACTGGTGTCTCTCAGTCCCTCTCTCTCAGGGAGATATCTGTACACTGACTGGTGTCTCTCAGTCCCTCTCTCTCTCAGGGAGATATCTGTACACTGACTGGTGTCTCTCAGTCCCTCTCTCTCTCAGGGAGATATCTGTACACTGACTGGAGTCTCTCAGTCTCCTCTCTCTCAGGGAGATATCTGTACACTGACTGGTGTCTCTCAGTCCCTCTCTCTCAGGGAGATACCTGTACACTGACTGGTGTCTCTCAGTCCCTCTCTCTCTCAGGGAGATATCTGTACACTGACTGGTGTCTCTCAGTCCCTCTCCCTCTCAGGGAGATATCTGTACACTGACTGGTGTCTCTCAGTCCCTCTCTCTCTCAGGGAGATATCTGTACACTGACTGGAGTCTCTCAGTCTCCTCTCTCTCAGGGAGATATCTGTACACTGACTGGTGTCTCTCAGTCCCTCTCTCTCAGGGAGATACCTGTACACTGACTGGTGTCTCTCAGTCCCTCTCTCTCTCAGGGAGATATCTGTACACTGACTGGTGTCTCTCAGTCCCTCTCCCTCTCAGGGAGATATCTGTACACTGACTGGTGTCTCTCAGTCCCTCTCTCTCTCAGGGAGATATCTGTACACTGACTGGAGTCTCTCAGTCTCCTCTCTCTCAGGGAGATATCTGTACACTGACTGGTGTCTCTCAGTCCCTCTCTCTCAGGGAGATACCTGTACACTGACTGGTGTCTCTCAGTCTCTCTCTCTCTCAGGGAGATATCTGTACTGACTGGTGTCTCTCATTCCCTCTCTCTCTCAGGGAGATATCTGTACACTGACTGGTGTCTCTCAGTCCCTCTCTCTCAGGGAGATATCTGTACACTGACTGGTGTCTTTCAGTCTCTCTCTTTCTCAGGGAGATATCTGTACATGGACTGGTGTCTCTCAGTCCCTCTCTCTCAGGGAGATATCTGTACACTGACTGGTGTCTCTCAGTCTCTCTCTCTCTCTCTCAGGGAGATAACTGTACACTGACTGGTGTCTCTCAGACCATCCCTCTCAGGGAGATATCTGTACACTGGTGTCTCTCAGTCCCCTCTCTCTCTCAGGGAGATATCTGTACACTGACTGGTGTCTCTCAGTCTCTCTCTCTCAGGGAGATATCTGTACACTGACTGGTGTCTCTCAGTCTCTCTCTCTCAGGGAGAAATCTGTACACTGACTGGTGTCTCTCAGTCCCACTCTCTCTCAGGGAGATATCTGTACACTGACTGGTGTCTCTCAGTCCCTCCCTCTCAGGGAGATATCTGTACACTGACTGGTGTCTCTCAGTCCCCTCTCTCACAGGGAGATATCTGTACACTGACTGATGTCTCTCAGTCACTCTCTCTCAGGGAGATATCTGTACACTGGTATCTCTCAGTCCCTCTCTCTCACAGGGAGATATCTGTACACGGACTGGTGTCTCTCAGTCTCTCTCAGGGAGATATCTGTACACTGGTGTCTCTCAGTCTCTCTCTCTCTCTCAGGGAGATATCTGTATACTGACTGGTGTCTCTCAGTCTCTCTCTCTCTCTCAGGGAGATATCTGTACACTGACTGGTGTCTCTCAGTCCCTCTCTCTCAGGGAGATATCTGGACACTGACTGGTGTCTCTCAGTCTCTCTCAGGGAGATATCTGTACACTGGTGTCTCTCAGTCTCTCTCTCTCTCTCAGGGAGATATCTGTATACTGACTGGTGTCTCTCAGTCTCTCTCTCTCTCAGGGAGATATCTGTACACTGACTGGTGTCTCTCAGTCCCCTCTCTCTCAGGGAGATATCTGTACACTGACTGGTGTATCTCAGTCTCTCTCTCTCTCTCTCAGGGAGATATCTGTACACTGACTGGTGTCTCTCGGTCTCTCTCTCTCTCTCAGAGAGATATCTGTACACTGACTGGTGTCTCTCAGTCCCCTCTCTCTCAGGGAGATATCTGTACACTGACTGGTGTCTCTCAGTCCCACTCTCTCTCTCAGGGAGATATCTGTACACTGACTGGTGTCTCTCAGTCTCTCTCTCTCTCAGGGAGATATCTGTACACTGACTGGTGTCTCTCAGTCCCCTCTCTCTCAGGGAGATATCTGTACACTGACTGGTGTCTCTCAGTCTCTCTCTCTCTCTCAGGGAGATATCTGGACACTGACTGGTGTCTCTCAGTCCCCTGTCTCAGGGAGATATCTGAATCTCTCGGAGTTATCTGTGCAGGGACTGGCGTGTCTAATTAAATTTGAAGGGGATTACTGAAGCGACGGTTTGAGCCGTTCCTGAGAGGAAGCTGCTTCCCTCGCATAGTGTGTGTTTCTCTAGTGAGCAGCAGGCTCTGCTGGCGTAGACAGGCTGCTGGAATCCTGGTGTCTCTCAGTCCCTCTCTCTCAGGGAGATATCTGGACACTGACTGGTGTCTCTCAGTCCCTCTCTCTCAGGGAGATATCTGGACACTGACTGGTGTCTCTCAGTCTCTCTCAGGGAGATATCTGTACACTGGTGTCTCTCAGTCTCTCTCTCTCTCTCAGGGAGATATCTGTATACTGACTGGTGTCTCTCAGTTAGGGGTCAGGGTTTAGGGGTCAGGGTTTAGGGGTCAGGGATTAGAGGTTGTGGTTAGTGGTTGTGGTTAGGGTCAGGGTTAGTGTTAGGGGTTATGCGTTGGGGGTAGGGTGTTATGGTAAGTGGTTAGGGGGTCAGGGTTTAGGGGTCAGGGTTTAGGGGTTGTGGTTAGTGGTTGTGGTTGTGGTTAGGGTCAGGGTTAGTGTTAGGGGTTATGGGTTGGGGGTAGGGATTATGGTCAGTGGTTAGGGATCAGGGTTTAGGGGTCAGGGTTTAGGGGTCAGGGTTATGGGTAGGGGTAGGGATTGTGGTTAGTGGTTAGGGTCAGGGTTAGTGTTAGGGGTTATGGGTTGGGGGTAGGGGTTATGGTAAGTGGTTAGGGGTCAGGGTTTAGGGTTCAGGGTTTAGGGGTCAGGGTGAGGGTTGTGGTTTAGGTTTAGGGGTCGGATTTAGGGGTCAGGGTTAGGGTTATGGGTGGGGGTGGGGATTGTGGTTAGTGGTTAGGGTCAGGGTTAGTGTTAGGGGTTATGGGTTGGGGGTAGGGGTTATGGTAAGTGGTTAGGGGTCAGGGTTTAGGGGTCAGGGTTTAGGGGTCAGGGATTAGAGGTTGTGGTTAGTGGTTGTGGTTAGGGTCAGGGTTAGTGTTAGGGGTTATGCGTTGGGGGTAGGGGTTATGGTAAGTGGTTAGGGGGTCAGGGTTTAGGGGTCAGGGTTTAGGGGTCAGGGTTTAGGGGTCAGGGTTTAGGGGTCGGGTTTAGGGGTCAGGGTTTAGGGGTCAGGGTTAGGGGTCAGGGTTTAGGGGTCAGGGTTTAGGGGTCAGGTTTAGGGTTATGGGTAGGGTAGGGATGGTGGTTAGTGGTTAGGGTTATGGGTAGGGGTAGGGGTAGGGGTTGTGGTTAGTGGCTAGGGTCAGGGTTAGTGTTAGGGGTTAGGGGTCAGGGTTAAGTGCCAGGGGTTCAGCTTTGGTGAGGGTTTAGGGGTTAGGCATAAGGGATAGAGTTTGCGTTCATGGTCAGGGGGTTAGGGTCAGGGCTTGCAACGAATGATAATGAGCTGGAACTCTCTGCCTCTGAGGGTGGTGGAGCAGAGACCATGAATGACTTTGCAGGAACTGGGATGGGCAGTCGCTGGAAATCAACTGGCAGGGCTACAGGAAAATACCGGCGGCGGAATGGAACCGCACGGATTGGTCTACAGAGAGCCAGCACGGAGTTACTGTGAATCGAGAGAGGGGCGATGGAAGTCGGGGACCATTCAAGAGGTCACAATGGGAGGGGCACAGCGATCTCGGGGCTGTGGGGGGGTGGGGGGTGCGGTGGGGTGCTGTAGATTTGCCGGACCGGGAGCCAGAGTGGGTCAGCGAGCACGGGGGAGGGAGGTTCGGTGGGGGGGGGGGGGGGTTGTGAAAGGGGTGCGGGACAGGACGCGGGGGGGGGGGGGGGGGGGGTGGGGAGTGGGGGAGGCAGCAGAGCTCGGGACGAGTTGAGGGTTTACGGAGGACGGAGAGGGGAGGGGGGTGGGGGGTCGGAAGGGTCTGGAGTCCGGAGGTGAGAGAGGGCAGGGACGAGGGCTTCTGCAGCCGACCAGCTGAAGGAGGGTCAGCGTCCGGGTGACGCGAAGGCAGGAAAAGGGTGTTGTCAGCCACGCGGCTGGGATTGGGGTCGCCGGGGTGAAATGGAGACCAACTGTGAAAGGTTCAGGAGACCAGGAGCTGGTCTGTGCAGCCATAAGAGGGATTACATGTAAAGCCTCTCAGCTGCACAAAGATTTAAAAAGATAAAGCTTCACAGATCAGGGGATATCTGCTGAAATTTAATGGGTTCTTGTATACGAAGGACAAACTACAAGAACAGAAACAGGCAAATCCGCTTAATACCGACGGCCGCAGTACAGCAATCACTGGGTGCCAAGGCCTGATCTCAGAATGACTTAGCTCCCGGTCCGCTAACAATTCTCATCCTCCTGTTCCAATCCCTCCCTCACCCCCCTCCCTCCCTATCTCTGTAACCTCCTCCAGCCCCTACAATCCTCATCCTCCTGTTCAAATCCCTCCCTCACACCCTCCCTCCCTATCTCTGTAACCTCCTCCAGACCCTACAATTCTCATCCTCCTGTTCAAATCCCTCCCTCACCCCCTCACTCCCTATCTCTGTAACCTCCTCCAGCCCCTACAATCCTCACCCTCCTGTTCAAATCCCTCCCTCACCCCCTCCCTCCCTATCTCTGTAACCTCCTCCAGCCCCTACAATTCTCACCCTCCTGTTCAAATCCCTCCCTCACCCCCTCCCTCCCTATCTCTGTAACCTCCTCCAGCCCCTACAATTCTCATCCTCCTGTTCAAATCCCTCCCTCACCCCCCTCCCTCCCTATCTCTGTAACCTCCTCCAGCCCCTACAATTCTCATCCTCCTGTTCAAATCCCCACTCACCACCTCCCTCCCTATCTCTGTAACCTCCTCCAGTCCCTACAATTCTCATCCTCCTGTTCAAATCCCTCCCTCACCCCCTCCCCTCCCTATCTCTGTAACCTCCTCCAACCCCCACAATTCTCACTCTCCTGTTCAAATCCCTCCCTCACCCCCTCCCTCCCTATCTCTGTAACCTCCTCCAGCCCCTACAATTCTCATCCTCCTGTTCAAATCCCTCCCTCACCCCCTCCCTCCCTATCTCTCTAACCTCCTCCAGCCCCTACAATTCTCATCCTCCTGTTCAAATCCCTCCCTCACCCCCTCCCTCCCTATCACTGTAACCTCCTCCACCCCCTACAATTCTCACCCTCCTGTTCAAATCCCTCCCTCACTCCATCCCTCCCTATCTCTGTAACCTCCTCCAGCCCCTACAATTCTCACCCTCCTGTTCAAATCCCTCCCTCACCCCCTCCCTCCCTCCCTATCTCTGTAACCTCCTCCAGCCCCTACAATTCTCATCCTCCTGTTCAAATCCCTCCCTCACCCCCCTCCCTCCCAATCTCTGTAACCTCCTCCAGCCCCTACAATTCTCACCCTCCTGTTCAAATGCCTCCAAAAGAATTGTAGGGGCTGGAACGGGTTAGAGAGATAGGAAGGGTTTGAGAGCCATGGAGAGTTCAGTCCAGTTCAGTGTCTGGTCAATGGTAACCCCCGGGATGTTGATAGTGGGGGATTCAGTGAGGGTAATGCCCACTGAACGTCAAGAGGGCGATGGTTGGATTCTCTCTTGTTGGAGATGGTCATTGCCTGGCACTTGTGTGGGGTGAATGTTACTTGCCACTGGTCAGCCCTGAGCCTGGATATTGTCCAGGTCTTGCTGCATTTGGACATGGGGCTGCTTCAGTATCTGAGGAGTCGGGAATGGTGCTGAACATTGTGAATCATCAGCGAACATCCCCACTTCTCACCTTATGATGGAAGGAAGGTCATTGATGAAGCAGCTGAAGGTGGTTGGGTCGAGGACACTAACCCTGAGGAACTCCTGCGGTGATGTCCTGGAGCTGAGATGACTGACCTCCAACCACCACAACCATCTTCCTTTGTGCTGGGAGTGACTCCAACCAGCGGAGAGTTTCCCCCCTGATTCCCACTGACTCCAGTGTAGCTGGAGGCTCCTTGATGCCACACTCGGTCAAATGCTGCCTCGAGGTCAAGGGCAGTCACTCTCCCCTCACCTCGGGAGCTGAGCTCTAGTGTCCATGTTCGAACCGAGGCTGTAATGGGGTCAGGAACCGAGTGACCCTGGCATAAACAACAGGAAGGAGACAAGAATTGCCGGTAAGCATGCACAGGAGAGAAAACCCTGCTTTCCAGAGCTGGATCCAGTGTTACTGGATCACACGAAGTTCCACGGCTCAACCAAGGAGCGCAATAATTCAGTGAAGAAAAAGATGACAAAGAGACTCGATAAACAAACTGACAAGACAGCAGGTGCTGCGGGCTCTGAACAGAAACAGCTCGCGTTGTTAGACCCGCAGGGCGGGGGACTGGGAAAAAGATCGAATTCTCCCAAACAGCCGGGGAGAGGGACACAGAGCGAGGGGAGAGTGAACTCAGCCCAAACCTCATCCGCTAAGCGTGTAAGTGGGGGAGGGGTGGGTGAGAGGGTTAATCCCCCCTCCCTCCCTCCGACAGGGGAACAGGCTGCCCGGTGTCTGAGTGCAAATGGGGGGAGAGTTGGGTGAGAGGGTTAATCCCCCCCCTCCCTCCGATAGGGGAACAGGCTGCCCGGTGTCTGAGTGTAAATGGGGGGAGAGGTGGGTGAGAGGGTTAATCCTCCCTCCCTCCGATAAGGGAACAGGCTGCCCGGTGTCTGAGTGTAAATGGGGGGAGAGGTGGGTGAGAGGGTTAATCCCCCCTCCCTCCGATAGGGGAACAGGCTGCCCGGTGTCTGAGTGTAAATGGGGGGAGAGGTCGGTGAGAGGGTTAATCCTCCCTCCCTCCGATAGGGGAACAGGCTGCCCGGTGTCTGAGTGTAAATGGGGGGAGAGGTGGGTGAGAGGGTTAATCCTCCCTCCCTCCGATAAGGGAACAGGCTGCCCGGTGTCTGAGTGTAAATGGGGGGAGAGGTGGGTGAGAGGGTTAATCCCCCCTCCCTCCCTCCGATAAGGGAACAGGCTGCCCGGTGTCTGAGTGTAAATGGGGGGAGAGGTGGGTGAGAGGGTTAATCCCCCCCTCCCTCCGATAGGGGAACAGGCTGCCCGGTGTCTGAGTGTAAATGGGGGGAGGGGTGGGTGAGAGGGTTAATCCCCTCCCTCCCTCCGATAGGGGAACAGGCTGCCCGGTGTCTGAGTGTAAATGGGGGGAGAGGTGGGTGAGAGGGTTAACCCCCCCTCCCTCCCTCCGATAGGGGAACAGGCTGCCCGGTGTCTGAGTGTAAATGGGGGGAGAGGTGGGTGAGAGGGTTAATCCCCCCCTCCCTCCCTCCGATAGGGGAACAGGCTGCCCGGTGTCTGAGTGTAAATGGGGGGAGAGGTGGGTGAGAGGGTTAATCCCCCCCCTCCCTCCGATAGGGGAACAGGCTGCCCGGTGTCTGAGTGTAAATGGGGGGAGAGGTGGGTGAGAGGGTTAATCCCCCCCTCCCTCCGATAAGGGAACAGGCTGCCCGGTGTCTGAGTGTAAATGGGGGGAGAGGTGGGTGAGAGGGTTAATCCCCCCTCCCTCCCTCCGATAGTGGAACAGGATGCCCGGTGTCTGAGTGTAAATGGGGGGAGAGGTGGGTGAGATGGTTTATCCTCCCTCCCTCCGATAGGGGAACAGGCTGCCCGATGTCTGAGTGTAAATGGGGGGAGAGGTGGGTGAGAGGGTTAATCCCCCCCTCCGTCCGATAAGGGAACAGGCTGCCCGGTGTCTGAGTGTAAATGGGGGGAGAGGTGGGTGAGAGGGTTAATCCTCCCTCCCTCCGATAGGGGAACAGGCTGCACGGTGTCTGAGTGTAAATGGGGGGAGAGGTGGGTGAGAGGGTTAATCCCCCCTCCCTCCGATAGTGGAACAGGCTGCCCGGTGTCTGAGTGTAAATGGGGGGAGAGGTGGATGAGAGGGTTAATCCCCCCTCCCTCCGATAGGGGAACAGGCTGCCCGGTGTCTGAGTGTAAATGGGGGGAGAGGTGGGTGAGAGGGTTAATCCCCCCCTCCCTCCCTCCGATAGTGGAACAGCCTGCCCGGTGTCTGAGTGTAAATGGGGGGAGAGGTGGGTGAGAGGGTTAATCCCCCCCCTCCCTCCGATAGGGGAACAGGCTGCCCGGTGTCTGTGTAAATGGGGGGAGAGGTGGGTGAGAGGGTTAATCCCCCCCCTCCCTCCGATAGGGGAACAGGCTGCCCGGTGTCTGAGTGTAAATGGGGGGAGAGGTGGGTGAGAGGGTTAATCCCCCCCCTCCCTCCGATAGGGGAACAGGCTGCCCGGTGTCTGAGTGTAAATGGGGGGAGAGGTGGGTGAGAGGGTTAATCCCCCCTCCCTCCCTCCGATAGGGGAACAGGCTGCCCGGTGACTGAGTGTAAATGGGGGGAGAGGTGGGTGAGAGGGTTAATCCTCCTCTCCCTCCGATAGGGGAACAGGCTGCCCGGTGTCTGAGTGTAAATGGGGGGAGAGGTGGGTGAGAAGGTTAATCCCCCCCTCCCTCCGATAGGGGAACAGGCTGCCCGGTGTCTGAGTGTAAATGGGGGGAGAGGTGGGTGAGAGCGTTAATCCCCCCTCCCTCCCTCCGATAGGGGAACAGGCTGCCCGGTGACTGAGTGTAAATGGGGGGAGAGGTGGGTGAGAGGGTTAATCACCCCCTCCCTCCCTCCGATAGGGGAACAGTCTGCCCGGTGTCTGAGTGTAAATGGGGGGAGAGGTGTGTGAGAGGGTTAATCCTCCCTCCCTCCGATAGGGGAACAGGCTGCCCGGTGTCTGAGTGTAAATATGGGGGAGAAGTGGGTGAGAGGGTTAATCCCCCCCCTCCCTCCGATAGGGGAACAGGCTGCCCGGTGTCTGAGTGTAAATGGGGAGAGAGGTGGGTTGAGGGTTAATCCCCCCCTCACTCCGATAGGGGAACAGGCTGCCCGGTGTCTGAGTGTAAATGGGGGGAGAGGTGGGTGAGAGGGTTAATCCCCTCCCTCCGATAGGGGAACAGGCTGCCCGGTGTCTGAGTGTAAATGGGGGGAGAGGTGGGTGAGAGGGTTAATCCCCTCCTCGCTCCGATTGGGGAACAGGCTGCCCGGTGCCTGAGTGTAAATGGGGAGAGAGGTGGGTGAGAGGGTTAATCCCCCTCCCTCCGATAGGGGAACAGGCTGCCCGGTGTCTGAGTGTAAATGGGGGGAGAGGTGAGTGAGAGGGTTAATCCTCCCTCCCTCCGATAGGGGAACAGGCTGCCCGATGTCTGAGTGTAAATGGGGGGAGAGGTGGATGAGAGGGTTAATCCCCCCTCCCTCCGATAGGGGAACAGGCTGCCCGGTGTCTGAGTGTAAATGGGGGGAGAGGTGCGTGAGAGGGTTAATCCCCTCCCTCCGATAGGGGAACAGGCTGCCCGGTGTCTGAGTGCAAATGGGGGGAGAGGTGGGTGAGAGGGTTAATCCCCCCTCCCTCCCTCCGATATGGGAACAGGCTGCCCGGTGTCTGAGTGTAAATGGGGGGAGAGGTGGGTGAGAGGGTTAATCCCCCCCTCCCTCCGATAGGGGAACAGACTGCCCGGTGTCTGAGTGTAAATGGGGGGAGAGGTGGGTGAGAGGGTTAATCCCCCCTCCCTCCAATAGGGGAACAGGCTGCCCGGTGTCTGAGTGTAAATGGGGGGAGAGGTTGGTGAGAGGGATAATCCCCCTCCCCCTCCCTCCGATAGGGGAACAGGCTGCCCGGTGTCTGAGTGTAAATGGGGGGAGAGGTGGGTGAGAGGGTTAATCCCACCCCTCCCTCCAATAGGGGAACAGGCTGCCCGGTGTCTGAGTGTAAATGGGGGGAGGGGTGGGTGAGAGGGTTAATCCCCCCCTCCCTCCCTCCGATAGGGGAACAGGCTGCCCGGTGTCTGAGTGTAAATGGGGGGAGAGGTGGGTGAGAGGGTTAATGCCCCCTCCCTCCCTCCGATAGGGGAACAGGCTGCCCGGTGTCTGAGTGTAAATGGGGGGAGAGGTGGGTGAGAGGGTTAATCCCCTCCCTCCGATAGGGGAACAGGCTGCCCGGTGTCTGAGTGTAAATGGGGGGAGAGGTGGGTGAGAGGGGTTAATCCCCTCCTCCCTCCGATTTAGGAACAGGCTGCCCGGTGCCTGAGTGTAAATGGGGAGAGAGGTGGGTGAGAGGGTTAATCCCCTTCCCTCCGATAGGGGAACAGGCTGCCCGGTGTCTGAGTGTAAATGGGGGGAGAGGTGAGTGAGAGGGTTAATCCCCTCCCTCCGATAGGGGAACAGGCTGCCCGATGTCTGAGTGTAAATGGGGGGAGAGGTGGATGAGAGGGTTAATCCCCCCTCCCTCCGATAGGGGAACAGGCTGCCCGGTGCCTGAGTGTAAATGGGGGGAGAGGTGGGTGAGAGGGTTAATCCCCTCCCTCCGATAGGGGAACAGGCTGCCCGGTGTCTGAGTGCAAATGGGGGGAGAGGTGGGTGAGAGGGTTAATCCCCCCTCCCTCCCTCCGATATGGGAACAGGCTGCCCGGTGTCTGAGTGTAAATGGGGGGAGAGGTGGGTGAGAGGGTTAATCCCCCCCCTCCCTCCGATAGGGGAACAAACTGCCCGGTGTCTGAGTGTAAATGGGGGGAGAGGTGGGTGAGAGGGTTAATCCCCCCTCCCTCCAATAGGGGAACAGGCTGCCCGGTGTCTGAGTGTAAATGAGGGGAGAGGTTGGTGAGAGGGATAATCCCCCTCCCCCTCCCTCCGATAGGAGAACAGGCTGCCCGGTGTCTGAGTGTAAATGGGGGGAGAGGTGGGTGAGAGGGTTAATCCCACCCCTCCCTCCGATAGGGGAACAGGCTGCCCGGTGTCTGAGTGTAAATGGGGGGAGGGGTGGGTGAGAGGGTTAATCACCCCCTCCCTCCCTCCGATAGGGGAACAGGCTGCCCGGTGTCTGAGTGTAAATGGGGGGAGAGGTGGGTGAGAGGGTTAATGCCCCCTCCCTGCCTCCGATAGGGGAACAGGCTGCCCGGTGTCTGAGTGTAAATGGGGGGAGAGGTGGGTGAGAGGGTTAATTCTCCCTCCCTCCGATAGGGGAACAGGCTGCCCGGTGTCTGAGTGCAAATGGGGGGAGAGGTGGGTGAGAGGGTTAATTTCCCCGCCCCCCTCCGATAGGGGAACCGGCTGCCCGGTGTCTGAGTGTAAATGGGGGGAGAGGTGGGTGAGAGGGTTAATCCTCCCTCCCTCCGATAGGGGAAAAGGCTGCCCGGTGTCCGAGTGTAAATGGGGGGAGAGGTGGGTGAGAGGGTTAATCCCCCTCCCTCCGATAAGGGAACAGGCTGCCCGGTGTCTGAGTGTAAATGGGGGGAGAGGTGGGTGAGAGGGTTAAACCCCCCTCCCTCCGATAGGGGAACAGGCTGCCCGGTGTCTGAGTGTAAATGGGGGGAGAGGTGGGTGAGAGGGTTAATCCCCCCTCCCTCCCTCCGATAGGAGAACAGGCTGCCCGGTGTCTGAGTGCAAATTGGGGTAGAGGTGGGTGAGAGGGTTAATCCCCCTCCCTCCCTCCGATAGGAGAACAGGCTGCCCGGTGTCTGAGTGTAAATGGGGGGAGAGGTGGGTGAGAGGGTTAATCCCCCCTCCCTCCGATAGGGGAACTGGCTGCCCGGTGTCTGAGTGTAAATGGGGGGAGAGGTGGGTGAGAGGGTTAATCCCCCCCTCCCTCCGATAAGGGAACAGGCTGCCCGGTGTCTGAGTGTAAATGGGGGGAGAGGTGGGTGAGAGGGTTAATCCCCCCTCCCTCCCTCCGATAGGGGAACAGGCTGCCCGGTGTCTGAGTGTAAATCGGGGGAGCGGTGGGTGAGAGGGTTAATCCCCCCTCCCTCTCTCCGATAGGGGAACAGGCTGCCCGGTGTCTGAGTGTAAATGGGGGGAGAGGTGGGTGAGAGGGTTAATCCCCCCTCCCTCCCTCCGATAGGGGAACAGGCTGCCCGGTGTCTGAGTGTAAATGCGGGGAGAGGTGGGTGAAAGGGTTAATCCCCCCCCCCCCTCCCTCCGATAGGGGAACAGGCTGCCCGGTGTCTGAGTGTAAATGGGGGGAGAGGTGGGAGAGAGGGTTAATCCCCCATCCCTCCCTCCGATAGGGGAACAGGCTGCCCGGTGTCTGAGTGTAAATGGGGGGAGAGGTGGGTGAGAGGGTTAATCCCACCCCTCCCTCCAATAGGGGAACAGGCTGCCCGGTGTCTGAGTGTAAATGGGGGGAGGGGTGGGTGAGAGGGTTAATCCCCCCCTCCCTCCCTCCGATAGGGGAACAGGCTGCCCGGTGTCTGAGTGTAAATGGGGGGAGAGGTGGGTGAGAGGGTTAATGCCCCCTCCCTCCCTCCGATAGGGGAACAGGCTGCCCGGTGTCTGAGTGTAAATGGGGGGAGAGGTGGGTGAGAGGGTTAATCCCCTCCCTCCGATAGGGGAACAGGCTGCCCGGTGTCTGAGTGTAAATGGGGGGAGAGGTGGGTGAGAGGGTTAATCCCCTCCTCCCTCCGATTTAGGAACAGGCTGCCCGGTGCCTGAGTGTAAATGGGGAGAGAGGTGGGTGAGAGGGTTAATCCCCTTCCCTCCGATAGGGGAACAGGCTGCCCGGTGTCTGAGTGTAAATGGGGGGAGAGGTGAGTGAGAGGGTTAATCCCCTCCCTCCGATAGGGGAACAGGCTGCCCGATGTCTGAGTGTAAATGGGGGGAGAGGTGGATGAGAGGGTTAATCCCCCCTCCCTCCCTCCGATAGGGGAACAGGCTGCCCGGTGTCTGAGTGTAAATGGTAGGAGAGGTGGGTGAGAGGGTTAATCCCCTCCCTCCGATAGGGGAACAGGCTGCCCGGTGTCTGAGTGCAAATGGGGGGAGAGGTGGGTGAGAGGGTTAATCCCCCCTCCCTCCCTCCGATATGGGAACAGGCTGCCCGGTGTCTGAGTGTAAATGGGGGGAGAGGTGGGTGAGAGGGTTAATCCCCCCCCTCCCTCCGATAGGGGAACAGACTGCCCGGTGTCTGAGTGTAAATGGGGGGAGAGGTGGGTGAGAGGGTTAATCCCCCCTCCCACCAATAGGGGAACAGGCTGCCCGGTGTCTGAGTGTAAATGAGGGGAGAGGTGGGTGAGAGGGTTAATCCCCCCTCCCTCCCTCCGATAGGGGAAGAGGCTGCCCGGTGTCTGAGTGTAAATCGGGGGGAGCGGTGGGTGAGAGGGTTAATCCCCCCTCCCTCTCTCCGATAGGGGAACAGGCTGCCCGGTGTCTGAGTGTAAATGGGGGGAGAGGTGGGTGAGAGGGTTAATCCCCCCTCCCTCCCTCCGATAGGGGAACAGGCTGCCCGGTGTCTGAGTGTAAATGCGGGGAGAGGTGGGTGAAAGGGTTAATCCCCCCCCCCCCCCTCCCTCCGATAGGGGAACAGGCTGCCCGGTGTCTGAGTGTAAATGGGGGGAGAGGTGGGAGAGAGGGTTAATCCCCCATCCCTCCCTCCGATAGGGGAACAGGCTGCCCGGTGTCTGAGTGTAAATGGGGGGAGAGGTGGGTGAGAGGGTTAATCCCACCCCTCCCTCCAATAGGGGAACAGGCTGCCCGGTGTCTGAGTGTAAATGGGGGGAGGGGTGGGTGAGAGGGTTAATCCCCCCCTCCCTCCCTCCGATAGGGGAACAGGCTGCCCGGTGTCTGAGTGTAAATGGGGGGAGAGGTGGGTGAGAGGGTTAATGCCCCCTCCCTCCCTCCGATAGGGGAACAGGCTGCCCGGTGTCTGAGTGTAAATGGGGGGAGAGGTGGGTGAGAGGGTTAATCCCCTCCCTCCGATAGGGGAACAGGCTGCCCGGTGTCTGAGTGTAAATGGGGGGAGAGGTGGGTGAGAGGGTTAATCCCCTCCTCCCTCCGATTTAGGAACAGGCTGCCCGGTGCCTGAGTGTAAATGGGGAGAGAGGTGGGTGAGAGGGTTAATCCCCTTCCCTCCGATAGGGGAACAGGCTGCCCGGTGTCTGAGTGTAAATGGGGGGAGAGGTGAGTGAGAGGGTTAATCCCCTCCCTCCGATAGGGGAACAGGCTGCCCGATGTCTGAGTGTAAATGGGGGGAGAGGTGGATGAGAGGGTTAATCCCCCCTCCCTCCGATAGGGGAACAGGCTGCCCGGTGTCTGAGTGTAAATGGTAGGAGAGGTGGGTGAGAGGGTTAATCCCCTCCCTCCGATAGGGGAACAGGCTGCCCGGTGTCTGAGTGCAAATGGGGGGAGAGGTGGGTGAGAGGGTTAATCCCCCCTCCCTCCCTCCGATATGGGAACAGGCTGCCCGGTGTCTGAGTGTAAATGGGGGGAGAGGTGGGTGAGAGGGTTAATCCCCTCCCTCCCTCCGATAGGGGAACAGACTGCCCGGTGTCTGAGTGTAAATGGGGGGAGAGGTGGGTGAGAGGGTTAATCCCCCCTCCCACCAATAGGGGAACAGGCTGCCCGGTGTCTGAGTGTAAATGAGGGGAGAGGTGGGTGAGAGGGATAATCCCCCTCCCCCTCCCTCCGATAGGAGAACAGGCTGCCCGGTGTCTGAGTGTAAATGGGGGGAGAGGTGGGTGAGAGGGTTAATCCCACCCCTCCCTCCGATAGGGGAACAGGCTGCCCGGTGTCTGAGTGTAAATGGGGGGAGGGGTGGGTGAGAGGGTTAATCACCCCCTCCCTCCCTCCGATAGGGGAACAGGCTGCCCGGTGTCTGAGTGTAAATGGGGGGAGAGGTGGGTGAGAGGGTTAATGCCCCCTCCCTGCCTCCGATAGGGGAACAGGCTGCCCGGTGTCTGAGTGTAAATGGGGGGAGAGGTGGGTGAGAGGGTTAATTCTCCCTCCCTCCGATAGGGGAACAGGCTGCCCGGTGTCTGAGTGCAAATGGGGGGAGAGGTGGGTGAGAGGGTTAATTTCCCCGCCTCCCTCCAATAGGGGAACCGGCTGCCCGGTGTCTGAGTGTAAATGGGGGGAGAGGTGGGTGAGAGGGTTAATCCTCCCTCCCTCCGATAGGGGAAAAGGCTGCCCGGTGTCCGAGTGTAAATGGGGGGAGAGGTGGGTGAGAGGGTTAATCCCCCTCCCTCCGATAGGGGAACAGGCTGCCCGGTGTCTGAGTGTAAATGGGGGGAGAGGTGGGTGAGAGGGTTAATCCCCCCTCCCTCCGATAGGGGAACAGGCTGCCCGGTGTCTGAGTGTAAATGGGGGGAGAGGTGGGTGAGAGGGTTAATCCCCCCCTCCCTCCGATAAGGGAACAGGCTGCACGGTGTCTGAGTGTAAATGGGGGGTGAGGTGGGTGAGAGGGTTAATCCCCCCTCCCTCCCTCCGATAGGGGAACAGGCTGCCCGGTGTCTGAGTGTAAATCGGGGGAGCGGTGGGTGAGAGGGTTAATCCCCCCTCCCTCTCTCCGATAGGGGAACAGGCTGCCCGGTGTCTGAGTGTAAATGGGGGGAGAGGTGGGTGAGAGGGTTAATCCCCCCTCCCTCCCTCCGATAGGGGAACAGGCTGCCCGGTGTCTGAGTGTAAATGCGGGGAGAGGTGGGTGAAAGGGTTAATCCCCCCCCCCCCTCCCTCCGATAGGGGAACAGGCTGCCCGGTGTCTGAGTGTAAATGGGGGGAGAGGTGGGAGAGAGGGTTAATCCCCCATCCCTCCCTCCGATAGGGGAACAGGTTGCCCGGTGTCTGAGTGTAAATGGGGGGAGAGGTGGGTGAGAGGGTTAATCCCCCCTCCCTCCGATAGGGGAACAGGCTGCCCGGTGTCTGAGTGTAAATGGGGGGAGAGGTGGGTGAGAGGGTTAATCCCCCCCCCCTCCGATAGGGGAACAGGCTGCCTGGTGTCTGAGTGTAAATGGGGGGAGGGGTGGGTGAGAGGGTTAATCCCCCCTCTCCCTCCGATAGGGGAACAGGCTGCCCGGTGTCTGAGTGTAAATGGGTGAGAGGTGGGTGAGAGGGTTAATCCCTCCCTCCCTCCGATAGGGGAACAGGCTGCCCGGTGTCTGAGTGTAAATGGGGGGAGAGGTGGGTGAGAGGGTTAATCCCCCCCTCTCTCCCTCCGATAGGGGAACAGTCTGCCCGGTGTCTGAGTGTAAATGGGGGGAGAGGTGGGTGAGAGGGTTAATCCTCCCTCCCTCCGATAGGGGAACAGGCTGCCCGGTGTCTGAGTGTAAATATGGGGGAGAAGTGGGTGAGAGGGTTAATCAACCCCCTCCCTCCGATAGGGGAACAGGCTGCCCGGTGTCTGAGTGTAAATGGGGGGAGAGGTGGGTGAGAGGGTTAATCCCCCCCTCCCTCCGATAAGGGAACAGGCTGCCCGGTGTCTGAGTGTAAATGCGGGGAGAGGTGGGTGAGAGGGTTAATCCTCCCTCCCTCCGATAGGGGAACAGGCTGCACGGTGTCTGAGTGTAAATGGGGGGAGAGGTGGGTGAGAGGGTTAATCCCCCCTCCCTCCGATAGTGGAACAGGCTGCCCGGTGTCTGAGTGTAAATGGGGGGAGAGGTGGATGAGAGGGTTAATCCCCCCTCCCTCCGATAGGGGAACAGGCTGCCCGGTGTCTGAGTGTAAATGGGGGGAGAGGTGGGTGAGAGGGTTAATCCCCCCCTCCCTCCCTCCGATAGTGGAACAGCCTGCCCGGTGTCTGAGTGTAAATGGGGGGAGAGGTGGGTGAGAGGGTTAATCCCCCCCCTCCCTCCGATAGGGGAACAGGCTGCCCGGTGTCTGTGTAAATGGGGGGAGAGGTGGGTGAGAGGGTTAATCCCCCCCCTCCCTCCGATAGGGGAACAGGCTGCCCGGTGTCTGAGTGTAAATGGGGGGAGAGGTGGGTGAGAGAGTTAATCCCCCCCCTCCCTCCGATAGGGGAACAGGCTGCCCGGTGTCTGAGTGTAAATGGGGGGAGAGGTGGGTGAGAGGGTTAATCCCCCCTCCCTCCCTCCGATAGGGGAACAGGCTGCCCGGTGACTGAGTGTAAATGGGGGGAGAGGTGGGTGAGAGGGTTAATCCCCCCCTCCCTCCGATAGGGGAACAGGCTGCCCGGTGTCTGAGTGTAAATGGGGGGAGAGGTGGGTGAGAAGGTTAATCCCCCCCTCCCTCCGATAGGGGAACAGGCTGCCTGGTGTCTGAGTGTAAATGGGGGGAGAGGTGGGTGAGAGCGTTAATCCCCCCTCCCTCCCTCCGATAGGGGAACAGGCTGCCCGGTGACTGAGTGTAAATGGGGGGAAAGGTGGGTGAGAGGGTTAATCCCCCCCTCCCTCCCTCCGATAGGGGAACAGTCTGCCCGGTGTCTGAGTGTAAATGGGGGGAGAGGTGTGTGAGAGGGTTAATCCTCCCTCCCTCCGATAGGGGAACAGGCTGCCCGGTGTCTGAGTGTAAATATGGGGGAGAAGTGGGTGAGAGGGTTAATCCACCCCTCCCTCCGATAGTGGAACAGGCTGCCCGGTGTCTGAGTGTAAATGGGGAGAGAGGTGGGTGAGAGGGTTAATCCCCCCCTCACTCCGATAGGGGAACAGGCTGCCCGGTGTCTGAGTGTAAATGGGGGGAGAGGTGGGTGAGAGGATTAATCCCCCCTCCCTCCGATAGGGGAACAGGCTGCCCGGTGTCTGAGTGTAAATGGGGGGAGAGGTGGGTGAGAGGGTTAATCCCACCCCTCCCTCCGATTGGGGAACAGGCTGCCCGGTGCCTAAGTGTAAATGGGGAGAGAGGTGGGTGAGAGGGTTAATCCCCTTCCCTCCGATAGGGGAACAGGCTGCCCGGTGTCTGAGTGTAAATGGGGGGGAGAGGTGAGTGAGAGGGTTAATCCTCCCTCCCTCCGATAGGGGAACAGGCTGCCCGATGTCTGAGTGTAAATGAGGGGAGAGGTGGATGAGAGGGTTAATCCCCCCTCCCTCCGATAGGGGAACAGGCTGCCCGGTGTCTGAGTGTAAATGGTGGGAGAGGTGGGTGAGAGGGTTAATCCCCTCCCTCCGATAGGGGAACAGGCTGCCCGGTGTCTGAGTGCAAATGGGGGGAGAGGTGGGTGAGAGGGTTAATCCCCCCTCCCTCCCTCCGATATGGGAACAGGCTGCCCGGTGTCTGAGTGTAAATGGGGGGAGAGGTTGGTGAGAGGGTTAATTCCCCCCCCTCCCTCCGATAGGGGAACAGACTGCCCGGTGTCTGAGTGTAAATGGGGGGAGAGGTGGGTGAGAGGGTTAATCCCCCCTCGCTCCAATAGGGGAACAGGCTGCCCGGTGTCTGAGTGTAAATGGGGGGAGAGGTTGGTGAGAGGGATAATCCCCCTCCCCCTCCCTCCGATAGGGGAACAGGCTGCCCGGTGTCTGAGTGTAAATGGGGGGAGAGGTGGGTGAGAGGGTTAATCCCCACCCCTCCTTCCGATAGGGGAACAGGCTGCCCGGTGTCTGAGTGTAAATGGGGGGAGGGGTGGGTGAGAGGGTTAATCCCCCCCTCCCTCCCTCCGATAGGGGAACAGGCTGCCCGGTGTCTGAGTGTAAATGGGGGGAGAGGTTGGTGAGAGGGTTAATGCCCCCTCCCTCCCTCCGATAGGGGAACAGGCAGCCCGGTGTCTGAGTGCAAATGGGGGGAGAGGTGGGTGAGAGGGCTAATTCTCCCTCCCTCCGATAGGGGAACAGGCTGCCCGGTGTCTGAGTGTAAATGGGGGGAGAGGTGGGTGAGAGGGTTAATTTCCCCGCCTCCCTCCGATAGGGGAACAGGCTGCCCGGTGTCTGAGAGTAAATGGGGGGAGAGGTGAGTGAGAGGGTTAATCCTCCCTCCCTCCGATAGGGGAAAAGGCTGCCCGGTGTCCGAGTGTAAATGGGGGGAGAGGTGGGTGAGAGGGTTAATCCCCCTCCCTCCGATAGGGGAACAGGCTGCCCGGTGTCTGAGTGTAAATGGGGGGAGAGGTGGGTGAGAGGGTTAATCCCCCCTCCCTCCGATAGGGGAACAGGCTGCCCGGTGTCTGAGTGTAAATGGGGGGAGAGGTGGGTGAGAGGGTTAATCCCCCCCTCCCTCCCTCCGATAGGAGAACAGGCTGCCCGGTGTCTGAGTGCAAATGGGGGGAGAGGTGGGTGAGAGGGTTAATCCCCCTCCCTCCCTCCGATAGGAGAACAGGCTGCCCGGTGTCTGAGTTTAAATGGGGGGAGAGGTGGGTGAGAGGGTTAATCCCCCCTCCCTCCGATAGGGGAACAGGCTGCCCGGTGTCTGAGTGTAAATGGGGGAGAGGTGGGTGAGAGGGTTAATCCCCCCCTCCCTCCGATAGGGGAACAGGCTGCCCGGTGTCTGAGTGTAAATGGGGGGAGAGGTGGGTGAGAGGATTAATCCCCCCTCCCTCCGATAGGGGAACAGGCTGCCCGGTGTCTGAGTGTAAATGGGGGGAGAGGTGGGGTGAGAGGGTTAATCCCCCCCCCTCCGATAGGGGAACAGGCTGCCTGGTGTCTGAGTGTAAATGGGGGGAGGGGTGGGTGAGAGGGTTAATCCCCCCTCCCTCCCTCCGATATGGGAACAGGCTGCCCGGTGTCTGAGTGTAAATGGGGGGAGAGGTGGGTGAGAGGGTTAATCCCTCCCTCCCTCCGATAGGGGAACAGGCTGCCCGGTGTCTGAGTGTAAATGGGGGGGAGAGGTGGGTGAGAGGGTTAATCCCCCCCCCCCTCTCTCCCTCCGATAGGGGAACAGTCTGCCCGGTGTCTGAGTGTAAATGGGGGGAGAGGTGGGTGAGAGGGTTAATCCTCCCTCCCTCCGATAGGGGAACAGGCTGCCCGGTGTCTGAGTGTAAATATGGGGGAGAAGTGGGTGAGAGGTTTAATCCCCCCCCCTCCCTCCGATAGGGGAACAGGCTGCCCGGTGTCTGAGTGTAAATGTGGGGAGAGGTGGGTGAGAGGGTTAATCCCCTCCTCCCTCCGATTGGGGAACAGGCTGCCCAGTGTCTGAGTGTAAATGGGGAGAGAGGTGGGTGAGAGGGTTAATCCCCCTCCCTCCGATAGGGGAACAGGCTGCCCGTTGTCTGAGTGTAAATGGGGGGAGAGGTGAGTGAGAGGGTTAATCCCCTCCCTCCGATAGGGGAACAGGCTGCCCGGTGTCTGAGTGTAAATGGGGGGAGAGGTGGGTGAGAGGGTTAATGCCCCCTCCCTCCCTCCGATAGGGGAACAGGCAGCCCGGTGTCTGAGTGCAAATGGGGGGAGAGGTGGGTGAGAGGGCTAATTCTCCCTCCCTCCGATAGGGGAACAGGCTGCCCGGTGTCTGAGTGTAAATGGGGGGAGAGGTGGGTGAGAGGGTTAATTTCCCCGCCTCCCTCCGATAGGGGAACAGGCTGCCCGGTGTCTGAGTGTAAATGGGGGGGAGAGGTGAGTGAGAGGGTTAATCCCTCCCTCCCTCCGATAGGGGAAAAGGCTGCCCGGTGTCCGAGTGTAAATGGGGGGAGAGGTGGGTGAGAGGGTTAATCCCCCTCCCTCCGATAGGGGAACAGGCTGCCCGGTGTCTGAGTGTAAATGGGGGGAGAGGTGGGTGAGAGGGTTAATCCCCCCTCCCTCCGATAGGGGAACAGGCTGCCCGGTGTCTGAGTGTAAATGGGGGGAGAGGTGGGTGAGAGGGTTAATCCCCCCCTCCCCTCCCTCCGATAGGAGAACAGGCTGCCGGTGTCTGAGTGCAAATGGGGGGGAGAGGTGGGTGAGAGGGTTAATCCCCCTCCCTCCCTCCGATAGGAGAACAGGCTGCCCGGTGTCTGAGTGTAAATGGGGGGAGAGGTGGGTGAGAGGGTTAATAGCCCCCTCCCTCCCTCCGATAGGGGAACAGGCAGCCCGGTGTCTGAGTGCAAATGGGGGGAGAGGTGGGTGAGAGGGCTAATTCTCCCTCCCTCCGATAGGGGAACAGGCTGCCCGGTGTCTGAGTGTAAATGGGGGGAGAGGTGGGTGAGAGGGTTAATTTCCCCGCCTCCCTCCGATAGGGGAACAGGCTGCCCGGTGTCTGAGTGTAAATGGGGGGAGAGGTGAGTGAGAGGGTTAATCCTCCCTCCCTCCGATAGGGGAAAAGGCTGCCCGGTGTCCGAGTGTAAATGGGGGGAGAGGTGGGTGAGAGGGTTAATCCCCCTCCCTCCGATAGGGGAACAGGCTGCCCGGTGTCTGAGTGTAAATGGGGGGAGAGGTGGGTGAGAGGGTTAATCCCCCCTCCCTCCGATAGGGGAACAGGCTGCCCGGTGTCTGAGTGTAAATGGGGGGAGAGGTGGGTGAGAGGGTTAATCCCCCCTCCCTCCCTCCGATAGGAGAACAGGCTGCCCGGTGTCTGAGTGCAAATGGGGGGAGAGGTGGGTGAGAGGGTTAATCCCCCTCCCTCCCTCCGATAGGAGAACAGGCTGCCCGGTGTCTGAGTGTAAATGGGGGGAGAGGTGGGTGAGAGGGTTAATCCCCCCTCCCTCCGATAGGGAACAGGCTGCCCGGTGTCTGAGTGTAAATGGGGGGAGAGGTGGGTGAGAGGGTTAATCCCCCCCTCCCTCCGATAGGGGAACAGGCTGCCCGGTGTCTGAGTGTAAATGGGGGGAGAGGTGGGTGAGAGGATTAATCCCCCCTCCCTCCGATAGGGGAACAGGCTGCCCGGTGTCTGAGTGTAAATGGGGGGAGAGGTGGGTGAGAGGGTTAATCCCCCCCCTCCGATAGGGGAACAGGCTGCCTGGTGTCTGAGTGTAAATGGGGGGAGGGGTGGGTGAGAGGGTTAATCCCCCCTCCCTCCCTCCGATATGGGAACAGGCTGCCCGGTGTCTGAGTGTAAATGGGGGGAGAGGTGGGTGAGAGGGTTAATCCCTCCCTCCCTCCGATAGGGGAACAGGCTGCCCGGTGGTCTGAGTGTAAATGGGGGGAGGGGTTAATCCCCCCCCTCTCTCCCTCCGATAGGGGAACAGTCTGCCCGGTGTCTGAGTGTAAATGGGGGGAGAGGTGGGTGAGAGGGTTAATCCTCCCTCCCTCCGATAGGGGAACAGGCTGCCCGGTGTCTGAGTGTAAATATGGGGGAGAAGTGGGTGAGAGGTTTAATCCCCCCCCTCCCTCCGATAGGGGAACAGGCTGCCCGGTGTCTGAGTGTAAATGGGGAGAGAGGTGGGTGAGAGGGTTAATCCCCCCTCACTCCGATAGGGGAACAGGCTGCCCGGTGTCTGGGTGTAAATGGGGGGGAGAGGTGGGTGAGAGGGTTAATCCCCTCCCTCCGATAGGGGAACAGGCTGCCCGGTGTCTGAGTGTAAATGTGGGGAGAGGTGGGAGAGAGGGTTAATCCCCTCCTCCCTCCGATTGGGGAACAGGCTGCCCAGTGTCTGAGTGTAAATGGGGAGAGAGGTGGGTGAGAGGGTTAATCCCCCTCCCTCCGATAGGGGAACAGGCTGCCCGTTGTCTGAGTGTAAATGGGGGGAGAGGTGAGTGAGAGGGTTAATCCTCCCTCCCTCCGATAGGGGAACAGGCTGCCCCGATGTCTGAGTGTAAATGGGGGGAGAGGTGGATGAGAGGGTTAATCCCCCCTCCCTCCGATAGGGGAACAGGCTGCCGGTGTCTGAGTGTAAATGGGGGGGAGAGGTGGGTGAGAGGGTTAATCCCCTCCCTCCGATAGGGGAACAGGCTGCCCGGTGTCTGAGTGCAAATGGGGGGGAGAGGTGGGTGAGAGGGTTAATCCCCCCTCCCTCCCTCCGATATGGGAACAGGCTGCCCGGTGTCTGAGTGTAAATGGGGGGAGAGGTGGGTGAGAGGGTTAATCCCCCCCTTCCTCCGATAGGGGAACAGACTGCCCGGTGTCTGAGTGTAAATGGGGGGAGAGGTGGGTGAGAGGGTTAATCCCCCCTCCCTCCAATAGGGGAACAGGCCTGCCCGGTGTCTGAGTGTAAATGGGGGGAGAGGTGGGTGAGAGGGATAATCCCCCTCCCCCTCTCTCCGATAGGGGAACAGGCTGCCCGGTGTCTGAGTGTAAATGGGGGGAGAGGTGGGTGAGAGGGTTAATCCCACCCCTCCCTCCGATAGGGGAACAGGCTGCCCGGTGTCTGAGTGTAAATGGGGGGAGGGGTGGGTGAGAGGGTTAATCCCCCCCACCCTCCCTCCAATAGGGGAACAGGCTGCCCGGTGTCTGAGTGTAAATGGGGGGAGAGGTGGGTGAGAGGGTTAATCCCCCCTCCCTCCCTCCGATCGGGGAACAGGATGCCCGGTGTCTGAGTGTAAATGGGGGGAGAGGTGGGTGAGAGGGTTAATTCTCCCTCCCTCCGATAGAGGAACAGGCTGCCCGGTGTCTGAGTGTAAATGGGGGGAGAGGTGGGTGAGAGGGGTTAATTCCCCCGCCTCCTCCGATAGGGGGAACAGGCTGCCCGGTGTCTGAGTGTAAATGGGGGGAGAGGTGGGTGAGAGGGTAAATCCTCCCTCCCTCCGATAGGGGAAAAGGCTGCCCGGTGTCCGAGTGTAAATGGGGGGAGAGGTGGGTGAGAGGGTTAATCCCCCTCCCTCCGATAGGGAACAGTCTGCCCGGTGTCTGAGTGTAAATGGGGGGAGAGGTGGGTGAGAGGGTTAATCCCCCCTCCCTCCGATAAGGGAACAGGCTGCCCGGTGTCTGAGTTTAAATGGGGGGTGAGGTGGGTGAGAGGGTTAATCCCCCCTCCCTCCCTCCGATAGGGGAACAGGCTGCCCGGTGTCTGAGTGTAAATGGGGGGAGAGGTGGGTGAGAGGGTTAATCCCCCCTCCCTCTCTCCGATAGGGGAACAGGCTGCCCGGTGTCTGAGTGTAAATGGGGGGAGAGGTGGGTGAGAGGGTTAATCCCCCCTCCCTCCCTCCGATAGGGGAACAGGCTGCCCGGTGTCTGAGTGTAAATGCGGGGAGAGGTGGGTGAAAGGGTTAATCCCCCCGCCCCTCCCTCCGATAGGGGAACAGGCTGCCCGGTGTCTGAGTGTAAATGGGGGGAGAGGTGGGTGAGAGGGTTAATCCCCCATCCCTCCCTCCGATAGGGGAACAGGCTGCCCGGTGTCTGAGTGTAAATGGGGGGAGAGGTGGGTGAGAGGGTTAATCCCCCCTCCCTCCGATAGGGGAACAGGCTGCCCGGTGTCTGAGTGTAAATGGGGGGAGAGGTGGGTGAGAGGGTTAATCCCCACTCCCTCCGTTAGGGGAACAGGCTGCCCGGTGTCTGAGTGTAAATGGGGGGAGAGTTGGGTGAGAGGGTTAATCCCCCCTCCCTCCGATAGGGGAACAGGCTGCCCGGTGTCTGAGTGTAAATGGGGGGAGAGGTGGGTGTGAGGGTTAATCCTCCTCCCTCCCTCCGATAGGGGAACAGGCTGCCCGGTGTCTGAGTGTAAATGGGGGGAGAGGTGGGTGTGAGGGTTAATCCTCCTCCTTCCCTCCGATAGAGGAACAGGCTGCCCGGTGTCTGAGTATAAATGGGGGGAGAGGTGGGTGAGAGGGTTAATCCCCCCTCCCTCCGATAGGGGAACAGGCTGCCCGGTGTCTGAGTGTAAATGGGGGGAGAGGTGGGTGAGAGGGTTAATCCCCCCTCCCTCCCTCCGATAGGGGAACAGGCTGCCCGGTGTCTGAGTGTAAATGGGGGGAGAGGTGGGTGAGAGGGTTAATCCCACCCCTCCCTCCAATAGGGGAACAGGCTGCCCGGTGTCTGAGTGTAAATGGGGGGAGGGGTGGGTGAGAGGGTTAATCCCCCCCTCCCTCCCTCCGATAGGGGAACAGGCTGCCCGGTGTCTGAGTGTAAATGGGGGGAGAGGTGGGTGAGAGGGTTAATGCCCCCTCCCTCCCTCCGATAGGGGAACAGGCTGCCCGGTGTCTGAGTGTAAATGGGGGGAGAGGTGGGTGAGAGGGTTAATCCCCTCCCTCCGATAGGGGAACAGGCTGCCCGGTGTCTGAGTGTAAATGGGGGGAGAGGTGGGTGAGAGGGTTAATTTCCCCGCCTCCCTCCGATAGGGGAACAGGCTGCCCGGTGTCTGAGTGTAAATGGGGGGAGAGGTGAGTGAGAGGGTTAATCCTCCCTCCCTCCGATAGGGGAAAAGGCTGCCCGGTGTCCGAGTGTAAATGGGGGGAGAGGTGGGTGAGAGGGTTAATCCCCCTCCCTCCGATAGGGGAACAGGCTGCCCGGTGTCTGAGTGTAAATGGGGGGAGAGGTGGGTGAGAGGGTTAATCCCCCCTCCCTCCGATAGGGGAACAGGCTGCCCGGTGTCTGAGTGTAAATGGGGGGAGAGGTGGGTGAGAGGGTTAATCCCCCCTCCCTCCCTCCGATAGGAGAACAGGCTGCCCGGTGTCTGAGTGCAAATGGGGGGAGAGGTGGGTGAGAGGGTTAATCCCCCTCCCTCCCTCCGATAGGAGAACAGGCTGCCCGGTGTCTGAGTGTAAATGGGGGGAGAGGTGGGTGAGAGGGTTAATCCCCCCTCCCTCCGATAGGGGAACAGGCTGCCCGGTGTCTGAGTGTAAATGGGGGGAGAGGTGGGTGAGAGGGTTAATCCCCCCCTCCCTCCGATAGGGGAACAGGCTGCCCGGTGTCTGAGTGTAAATGGGGGGAGAGGTGGGTGAGAGGATTAATCCCCCCTCCCTCCGATAGGGGAACAGGCTGCCCGGTGTCTGAGTGTAAATGGGGGGAGAGGTGGGTGAGAGGGTTAATCCCCCCCCTCCGATAGGGGAACAGGCTGCCTGGTGTCTGAGTGTAAATGGGGGGAGGGGTGGGTGAGAGGGTTAATCCCCCCTCCCTCCCTCCGATATGGGAACAGGCTGCCCGGTGTCTGAGTGTAAATGGGGGGAGAGGTGGGTGAGAGGGTTAATCCCTCCCTCCCTCCGATAGGGGAACAGGCTGCCCGGTGTCTGAGTGTAAATGGGGGGAGAGGTGGGTGAGAGGGTTAATCCCCCCCCTCTCTCCCTCCGATAGGGGAACAGTCTGCCCGGTGTCTGAGTGTAAATGGGGGGAGAGGTGGGTGAGAGGGTTAATCCTCCCTCCCTCCGATAGGGGAACAGGCTGCCCGGTGTCTGAGTGTAAATATGGGGGAGAAGTGGGTGAGAGGTTTAATCCCCCCCCTCCCTCCGATAGGGGAACAGGCTGCCCGGTGTCTGAGTGTAAATGGGGAGAGAGGTGGGTGAGAGGGTTAATCCCCCCCTCACTCCGATAGGGGAACAGGCTGCCCGGTGTCTGGGTGTAAATGGGGGGGAGAGGTGGGTGAGAGGGTTAATCCCCTCCCTCCGATAGGGGAACAGGCTGCCCGGTGTCTGAGTGTAAATGTGGGGAGAGGTGGGTGAGAGGGTTAATCCCCTCCTCCCTCCGATTGGGGAACAGGCTGCCCAGTGTCTGAGTGTAAATGGGGAGAGAGGTGGGTGAGAGGGTTAATCCCCCTCCCTCCGATAGGGGAACAGGCTGCCCGTTGTCTGAGTGTAAATGGGGGGAGAGGTGAGTGAGAGGGTTAATCCTCCCTCCCTCCGATAGGGGAACAGGCTGCCCGATGTCTGAGTGTAAATGGGGGGAGAGGTGGATGAGAGGGTTAATCCCCCCTCCCTCCGATAGGGGAACAGGCTGCCCGGTGTCTGAGTGTAAATGGGGGGAGAGGTGGGTGAGAGGGTTAATCCCCTCCCTCCGATAGGGGAACAGGCTGCCCGGTGTCTGAGTGCAAATGGGGGGAGAGGTGGGTGAGAGGGTTAATCCCCCCTCCCTCCCTCCGATATGGGAACAGGCTGCCCGGTGTCTGAGTGTAAATGGGGGGAGAGGTGGGTGAGAGGGTTAATCCCCCCCCTTCCTCCGATAGGGGAACAGACTGCCCGGTGTCTGAGTGTAAATGGGGGGAGAGGTGGGTGAGAGGGTTAATCCCCCCTCCCTCCAATAGGGGAACAGGCTGCCCGGTGTCTGAGTGTAAATGGGGGGAGAGGTGGGTGAGAGGGATAATCCCCCTCCCCCTCTCTCCGATAGGGGAACAGGCTGCCCGGTGTCTGAGTGTAAATGGGGGGAGAGGTGGGTGAGAGGGTTAATCCCACCCCTCCCTCCGATAGGGGAACAGGCTGCCCGGTGTCTGAGTGTAAATGGGGGGAGGGGTGGGTGAGAGGGTTAATCCCCCCCACCCTCCCTCCAATAGGGGAACAGGCTGCCCGGTGTCTGAGTGTAAATGGGGGGAGAGGTGGGTGAGAGGGTTAATCCCCCCTCCCTCCCTCCGATCGGGGAACAGGATGCCCGGTGTCTGAGTGTAAATGGGGGGAGAGGTGGGTGAGAGGGTTAATTCTCCCTCCCTCCGATAGAGGAACAGGCTGCCCGGTGTCTGAGTGTAAATGGGGGGAGAGGTGGGTGAGAGGGTTAATTCCCCCGCCTCCCTCCAATAGGGGAACAGGCTGCCCGGTGTCTGAGTGTAAATGGGGGGAGAGGTGGGTGAGAGGGTAAATCCTCCCTCCCTCCGATAGGGGAAAAGGCTGCCCGGTGTCTGAGTGTAAATGGGGGGAGAGGTGGGTGACAGGGTTAATCCCCCTCCCTCCGATAGGGAACAGTCTGCCCGGTGTCTGAGTGTAAATGGGGGGAGAGGTGGGTGAGAGGGTTAATCCCCCCCTCCCTCCGATAAGGGAACAGGCTGCCCGGTGTCTGAGTGTAAATGGGGGGTGAGGTGGGTGAGAGGGTTAATCCCCCCTCCCTCCCTCCGATAGGGGAACAGGCTGCCCGGTGTCTGAGTGTAAATGGGGGGAGAGGTGGGTGAGAGGGTTAATCCCCCCTCCCTCTCTCCGATAGGGGAACAGGCTGCCCGGTGTCTGAGTGTAAATGGGGGGAGAGGTGGGTGAGAGGGTTAATCCCCCCTCCCTCCCTCCGATAGGGGAACAGGCTGCCCGGTGTCTGAGTGTAAATGCGGGGAGAGGTGGGTGAAAGGGTTAATCCCCCCGCCCCTCCCTCCGATAGGGGAACAGGCTGCCCGGTGTCTGAGTGTAAATGGGGGGAGAGGTGGGTGAGAGGGTTAATCCCCCATCCCTCCCTCCGATAGGGGAACAGGCTGCCCGGTGTCTGAGTGTAAATGGGGGGAGAGGTGGGTGAGAGGGTTAATCCCCCCTCCCTCCGATAGGGGAACAGGCTGCCCGGTGTCTGAGTGTAAATGGGGGGAGAGGTGGGTGAGAGGGTTAATCCCCACTCCCTCCGTTAGGGGAACAGGCTGCCCGGTGTCTGAGTGTAAATGGGGGGAGAGTTGGGTGAGAGGGTTAATCCCCCCTCCCTCCGATAGGGGAACAGGCTGCCCGGTGTCTGAGTGTAAATGGGGGGAGAGGTGGGTGTGAGGGTTAATCCTCCTCCCTCCCTCCGATAGGGGAACAGGCTGCCCGGTGTCTGAGTGTAAATGGGGGGAGAGGTGGGTGTGAGGGTTAATCCTCCTCCTTCCCTCCGATAGAGGAACAGGCTGCCCGGTGTCTGAGTATAAATGGGGGGAGAGGTGGGTGAGAGGGTTAATCCCCCCTCCCTCCGATAGGGGAACAGGCTGCCCGGTGTCTGAGTGTAAATGGGGGGAGAGGTGGGTGAGAGGGTTAATCCCCCCTCCCTCCCTCCGATAGGGGAACAGGCTGCCCGGTGTCTGAGTGTAAATGGGGGGAGAGGTGGGTGAGAGGGTTAATCCCACCCCTCCCTCCAATAGGGGAACAGGCTGCCCGGTGTCTGAGTGTAAATGGGGGGAGGGGTGGGTGAGAGGGTTAATCCCCCCCTCCCTCCCTCCGATAGGGGAACAGGCTGCCCGGTGTCTGAGTGTAAATGGGGGGAGAGGTGGGTGAGAGGGTTAATGCCCCCTCCCTCCCTCCGATAGGGGAACAGGCTGCCCGGTGTCTGAGTGTAAATGGGGGGAGAGGTGGGTGAGAGGGTTAATCCCCTCCCTCCGATAGGGGAACAGGCTGCCCGGTGTCTGAGTGTAAATGGGGGGAGAGGTGGGTGAGAGGGTTAATCCCCTCCTCCCTCCGATTTAGGAACAGGCTGCCCGGTGCCTGAGTGTAAATGGGGAGAGAGGTGGGTGAGAGGGTTAATCCCCTTCCCTCCGATAGGGGAACAGGCTGCCCGGTGTCTGAGTGTAAATGGGGGGAGAGGTGAGTGAGAGGGTTAATCCCCTCCCTCCGATAGGGGAACAGGCTGCCCGATGTCTGAGTGTAAATGGGGGGAGAGGTGGATGAGAGGGTTAATCCCCCCTCCCTCCGATAGGGGAACAGGCTGCCCGGTGTCTGAGTGTAAATGGTAGGAGAGGTGGGTGAGAGGGTTAATCCCCTCCCTCCGATAGGGGAACAGGCTGCCCGGTGTCTGAGTGCAAATGGGGGGAGAGGTGGGTGAGAGGGTTAATCCCCCCTCCCTCCCTCCGATATGGGAACAGGCTGCCCGGTGTCTGAGTGTAAATGGGGGGAGAGGTGGGTGAGAGGGTTAATCCCCCCCCTCCCTCCGATAGGGGAACAGACTGCCCGGTGTCTGAGTGTAAATGGGGGGAGAGGTGGGTGAGAGGGTTAATCCCCCCTCCCACCAATAGGGGAACAGGCTGCCCGGTGTCTGAGTGTAAATGAGGGGAGAGGTGGGTGAGAGGGATAATCCCCCTCCCCCTCCCTCCGATAGGAGAACAGGCTGCCCGGTGTCTGAGTGTAAATGGGGGGAGAGGTGGGTGAGAGGGTTAATCCCACCCCTCCCTCCGATAGGGGAACAGGCTGCCCGGTGTCTGAGTGTAAATGGGGGGAGGGGTGGGTGAGAGGGTTAATCACCCCCTCCCTCCCTCCGATAGGGGAACAGGCTGCCCGGTGTCTGAGTGTAAATGGGGGGAGAGGTGGGTGAGAGGGTTAATGCCCCCTCCCTGCCTCCGATAGGGGAACAGGCTGCCCGGTGTCTGAGTGTAAATGGGGGGAGAGGTGGGTGAGAGGGTTAATTCTCCCTCCCTCCGATAGGGGAACAGGCTGCCCGGTGTCTGAGTGCAAATGGGGGGAGAGGTGGGTGAGAGGGTTAATTTCCCCGCCTCCCTCCGATAGGGGAACCGGCTGCCCGGTGTCTGAGTGTAAATGGGGGGAGAGGTGGGTGAGAGGGTTAATCCTCCCTCCCTCCGATAGGGGAAAAGGCTGCCCGGTGTCCGAGTGTAAATGGGGGGAGAGGTGGGTGAGAGGGTTAATCCCCCTCCCTCCGATAGGGGAACAGGCTGCCCGGTGTCTGAGTGTAAATGGGGGGAGAGGTGGGTGAGAGGGTTAATCCCCCCTCCCTCCGATAGGGGAACAGGCTGCCCGGTGTCTGAGTGTAAATGGGGGGAGAGGTGGGTGAGAGGGTTAATCCCCCCCTCCCTCCGATAAGGGAACAGGCTGCACGGTGTCTGAGTGTAAATGGGGGGTGAGGTGGGTGAGAGGGTTAATCCCCCCTCCCTCCCTCCGATAGGGGAACAGGCTGCCCGGTGTCTGAGTGTAAATCGGGGGAGCGGTGGGTGAGAGGGTTAATCCCCCCTCCCTCTCTCCGATAGGGGAACAGGCTGCCCGGTGTCTGAGTGTAAATGGGGGGAGAGGTGGGTGAGAGGGTTAATCCCCCCTCCCTACCTCCGATAGGGGAACAGGCTGCCCGGTGTCTGAGTGTAAATGCGGGGAGAGGTGGGTGAAAGGGTTAATCCCCCCCCCCCTCCCTCCGATAGGGGAACAGGCTGCCCGGTGTCTGAGTGTAAATGGGGGGAGAGGTGGGAGAGAGGGTTAATCCCCCATCCCTCCCTCCGATAGGGGAACAGGTTGCCCGGTGTCTGAGTGTAAATGGGGGGAGAGGTGGGTGAGAGGGTTAATCCCCCCTCCCTCCGATAGGGGAACAGGCTGCCCGGTGTCTGAGTGTAAATGGGGGGAGAGGTGGGTGAGAGGGTTAATCCCCCCCCCCTCCGATAGGGGAACAGGCTGCCTGGTGTCTGAGTGTAAATGGGGGGAGGGGTGGGTGAGAGGGTTAATCCCCCCTCTCCCTCCGATAGGGGAACAGGCTGCCCGGTGTCTGAGTGTAAATGGGTGAGAGGTGGGTGAGAGGGTTAATCCCTCCCTCCCTCCGATAGGGGAACAGGCTGCCCGGTGTCTGAGTGTAAATGGGGGGAGAGGTGGGTGAGAGGGTTAATCCCCCCCTCTCTCCCTCCGATAGGGGAACAGTCTGCCCGGTGTCTGAGTGTAAATGGGGGGAGAGGTGGGTGAGAGGGTTAATCCTCCCTCCCTCCGATAGGGGAACAGGCTGCCCGGTGTCTGAGTGTAAATATGGGGGAGAAGTGGGTAAGAGGGTTAATCAACCCCCTCCCTCCGATAGGGGAACAGGCTGCCCGGTGTCTGAGTGTAAATGGGGGGAGAGGTGGGTGAGAGGGTTAATCCCCCCCTCCCTCCGATAAGGGAACAGGCTGCCCGGTGTCTGAGTGTAAATGCGGGGAGAGGTGGGTGAGAGGGTTAATCCTCCCTCCCTCCGATAGGGGAACAGGCTGCACGGTGTCTGAGTGTAAATGGGGGGAGAGGTGGGTGAGAGGGTTAATCCCCCCTCCCTCCGATAGTGGAACAGGCTGCCCGGTGTCTGAGTGTAAATGGGGGGAGAGGTGGATGAGAGGGTTAATCCCCCCTCCCTCCGATAGGGGAACAGGCTGCCCGGTGTCTGAGTGTAAATGGGGGGAGAGGTGGGTGAGAGGGTTAATCCCCCCCTCCCTCCCTCCGATAGTGGAACAGCCTGCCCGGTGTCTGAGTGTAAATGGGGGGAGAGGTGGGTGAGAGGGTTAATCCCCCCCCTCCCTCCGATAGGGGAACAGGCTGCCCGGTGTCTGTGTAAATGGGGGGAGAGGTGGGTGAGAGGGTTAATCCCCCCCCTCCCTCCGATAGGGGAAAAGGCTGCCCGGTGTCTGAGTGTAAATGGGGGGAGAGGTGGGTGAGAGAGTTAATCCCCCCCCTCCCTCCGATAGGGGAACAGGCTGCCCGGTGTCTGAGTGTAAATGGGGGGAGAGGTGGGTGAGAGGGTTAATCCCCCCTCCCTCCCTCCGATAGGGGAACAGGCTGCCCGGTGACTGAGTGTAAATGGGGGGAGAGGTGGGTGAGAGGGTTAATCCCCCCCTCCCTCCGATAGGGGAACAGGCTGCCCGGTGTCTGAGTGTAAATGGGGGGAGAGGTGGGTGAGAAGGTTAATCCCCCCCTCCCTCCGATAGGGGAACAGGCTGCCTGGTGTCTGAGTGTAAATGGGGGGAGAGGTGGGTGAGAGCGTTAATCCCCCCTCCCTCCCTCCGATAGGGGAACAGGCTGCCCGGTGACTGAGTGTAAATGGGGGGAAAGGTGGGTGAGAGGGTTAATCCCCCCCTCCCTCCCTCCGATAGGGGAACAGTCTGCCCGGTGTCTGAGTGTAAATGGGGGGAGAGGTGTGTGAGAGGGTTAATCCTCCCTCCCTCCGATAGGGGAACAGGCTGCCCGGTGTCTGAGTGTAAATATGGGGGAGAAGTGGGTGAGAGGGTTAATCCACCCCTCCCTCCGATAGTGGAACAGGCTGCCCGGTGTCTGAGTGTAAATGGGGAGAGAGGTGGGTGAGAGGGTTAATCCCCCCCTCACTCCGATAGGGGAACAGGCTGCCCGGTGTCTGAGTGTAAATGGGGGGAGAGGTGGGTGAGAGGATTAATCCCCCCTCCCTCCGATAGGGGAACAGGCTGCCCGGTGTCTGAGTGTAAATGGGGGGAGAGGTGGGTGAGAGGGTTAATCCCACCCCTCCCTCCAATAGGGGAACAGGCTGCCCGGTGTCTGAGTGTAAATGGGGGGAGGGGTGGGTGAGAGGGTTAATCCCCCCCTCCCTCCCTCCGATAGGGGAACAGGCTGCCCGGTGTCTGAGTGTAAATGGGGGGAGAGGTGGGTGAGAGGGTTAATGCCCCCTCCCTCCCTCCGATAGGGGAACGGGCTGCCCGGTGTCTGTGTGTAAATGGGGGGAGAGGTGGGTGAGAGGGTTAATCCCCTCCTCCCTCCGATTGGGGAACAGGCTGCCCGGTGCCTAAGTGTAAATGGGGAGAGAGGTGGGTGAGAGGGTTAATCCCCTTCCCTCCGATAGGGGAACAGGCTGCCCGGTGTCTGAGTGTAAATGGGGGGAGAGGTGAGTGAGAGGGTTAATCCTCCCTCCCTCCGATAGGGGAACAGGCTGCCCGATGTCTGAGTGTAAATGAGGGGAGAGGTGGATGAGAGGGTTAATCCCCCCTCCCTCCGATAGGGGAACAGGCTGCCCGGAGTCTGAGTGTAAATGGTGGGAGAGGTGGGTGAGAGGGTTAATCCCCTCCCTCCGATAGGGGAACAGGCTGCCCGGTGTCTGAGTGCAAATGGGGGGAGAGGTGGGTGAGAGGGTTAATCCCCCCTCCCTCCCTCCGATATGGGAACAGGCTGCCCGGTGTCTGAGTGTAAATGGGGGGAGAGGTGGGTGAGAGGGTTAATCCCCCCCCTCCCTCCGATAGGGGAACAGACTGCCCGGTGTCTGAGTGTAAATGGGGGGAGAGGTGGGTGAGAGGGTTAATCCCCCCTCGCTCCAATAGGGGAACAGGCTGCCCGGTGTCTGAGTGTAAATGGGGGGAGAGGTTGGTGAGAGGGATAATCCCCCTCCCCCTCCCTCCGATAGGGGAACAGGCTGCCCGGTGTCTGAGTGTAAATGAGGGGAGAGGTGGGTGAGAGGGTTAATCCCACCCCTCCTTCCGATAGGGGAACAGGCTGCCCGGTGTCTGAGTGTAAATGGGGGGAGGGGTGGGTGAGAGGGTTAATCCCCCCCTCCCTCCCTCCGATAGGGGAACAGGCTGCCCGGTGTCTGAGTGTAAATGGGGGGAGAGGTGGGTGAGAGGGTTAATGCCCCCTCCCTCCCTCCGATAGGGGAACAGGCAGCCCGGTGTCTGAGTGCAAATGGGGGGAGAGGTGGGTGAGAGGGCTAATTCTCCCTCCCTCCGATAGGGGAACAGGCTGCCCGGTGTCTGAGTGTAAATGGGGGGAGAGGTGGGTGAGAGGGTTAATTTCCCCGCCTCCCTCCGATAGGGGAACAGGCTGCCCGGTGTCTGAGTGTAAATGGGGGGAGAGGTGAGTGAGAGGGTTAATCCTCCCTCCCTCCGATAGGGGAAAAGGCTGCCCGGTGTCCGAGTGTAAATGGGGGGAGAGGTGGGTGAGAGGGTTAATCCCCCTCCTTCCGATAGGGGAACAGGCTGCCCGGTGTCTGAGTGTAAATGGGGGGAGAGGTGGGTGAGAGGGTTAATCCCCCCTCCCTCCGATAGGGGAACAGGCTGCCCGGTGTCTGAGTGTAAATGGGGGGAGAGGTGGGTGAGAGGGTTAATCCCCCCTCCCTCCCTCCGATAGGAGAACAGGCTGCCCGGTGTCTGAGTGCAAATGGGGGGAGAGGTGGGTGAGAGGGTTAATCCCCCTCCCTCCCTCCGATAGGAGAACAGGCTGCCCGGTGTCTGAGTGTAAATGGGGGGAGAGGTGGGTGAGAGGGTTAATCCCCCCTCCCTCCGATAGGGGAACAGGCTGCCCGGTGTCTGAGTGTAAATGGGGGGAGAGGTGGGTGAGAGGGTTAATCCCCCCCTCCCTCCGATAGGGGAACAGGCTGCCCGGTGTCTGAGTGTAAATGGGGGGAGAGGTGGGTGAGAGGATTAATCCCCCCTCCCTCCGATAGGGGAACAGGCTGCCCGGTGTCTGAGTGTAAATGGGGGGAGAGGTGGGTGAGAGGGTTAATCCCCCCCCCTCCGATAGGCGAACAGGCTGCCTGGTGTCTGAGTGTAAATGGGGGGAGGGGTGGGTGAGAGGGTTAATCCCCCCTCCCTCCCTCCGATATGGGAACAGGCTGCCCGGTGTCTGAGTGTAAATGGGGGGAGAGGTGGGTGAGAGGGTTAATCCCTCCCTCCCTCCGATAGGGGAACAGGCTGCCCGGTGTCTGAGTGTAAATGGGGGGAGAGGTGGGTGAGAGGGTTAATCCCCCCCTCTCTCCCTCCGATAGGGGAACAGTCTGCCCGGTGTCTGAGTGTAAATGGGGGGAGAGGTGGGTGAGAGGGTTAATCCTCCCTCCCTCCGATAGGGGAACAGGCTGCCCGGTGTCTGAGTGTAAATATGGGGGAGAAGTGGGTGAGAGGTTTAATCCCCCCCCTCCCTCCGATAGGGGAACAGGCTGCCCGGTGTCTGAGTGTAAATGGGGAGAGAGGTGGGTGAGAGGGTTAATCCCCCCCTCACTCCGATAGGGGAACTGGCTGCCCGGTGTCTGGGTGTAAATGGGGGGGAGAGGTGGTTGAGAGGGTTAATCCCCTCCCTCCGATAGGGGAACAGGCTGCCCGGTGTCTGAGTGTAAATGTGGGGAGAGGTGGGTGAGAGGGTTAATCCCCTCCTCCCTCCGATTGGGGAACAGGCTGCCCAGTGTCTGAGTGTAAATGGGGAGAGAGGTGGGTGAGAGGGATAATCCCCCTCCCTCCGATAGGGGAACAGGCTGCCCGTTGTCTGAGTGTAAATGGGGGGAGAGGTGAGTGAGAGGGTTAATCCTCCCTCCCTCCGATAGGGGAACAGGCTGCCCGATGTCTGAGTGTAAATGGGGGGAGAGGTGGATGAGAGGGTTAATCCCCCCTCCCTCCGATAGGGGAACAGGCTGCCCGGTGTCTGAGTGTAAATGGGGGGAGAGGTGGGTGAGAGGGTTAATCCCCTCCCTCCGATAGGGGAACAGGCTGCCCGTTGTCTGAGTGCAAATGGGGGGAGAGGTGGGTGAGAGGGTTAATCCCCCCTCCCTCCCTCCGATATGGGAACAGGCTGCCCGGTGTCTGAGTGTAAATGGGGGGAGAGGTGGGTGAGAGGGTTAATCCCCCCCCTTCCTCCGATAGGGGAACAGACTGCCCGGTGTCTGAGTGTAAATGGGGGGAGAGGTGGGTGAGAGGGTTAATCCCCCCTCCCTCCAATAGGGGAACAGGCTGCCCGGTGTCTGAGTGTAAATGGGGGGAGAGGTGGGTGAGAGGGATAATCCCCCTCCCCCTCTCTCCGATAGGGGAACAGGCTGCCCGGTGTCTGAGTGTAAATGGGGGGAGAGGTGGGTGAGAGGGTTAATCCCACCCCTCCCTCCGATAGGGGAACAGGCTGCCCGGTGTCTGAGTGTAAATGGGGGGAGGGGTGGGTGAGAGGGTTAATCCCCCCCACCCTCCCTCCAATAGGGGAACAGGCTGCCCGGTCTCTGAGTGTAAATGGGGGGAGAGGTGGGTGAGAGGGTTAATCCCCCCTCCCTCCCTCCGATCGGGGAACAGGATGCCCGGTGTCTGAGTGTAAATGGGGGGAGAGGTGGGTGAGAGGGTTAATTCTCCCTCCCTCCGATAGAGGAACAGGCTGCCCGGTGTCTGAGTGTAAATGGGGGGAGAGGTGGGTGAGAGGGTTAATTCCCCCGCCTCCCTCCGATAGGGGAACAGGCTGCCCGGTGTCTGAGTGGAAATGGGGGGAGAGGTGGGTGAGAGGGTAAATCCTCCCTCCCTCCGATAGGGGAAAAGGCTGCCCGGTGTCCGAGTGTAAATGGGGGGAGAGGTGGGTGAGAGGGTTAATCCCCCTCCCTCCGATAGGGAACAGTCTGCCCGGTGTCTGAGTGTAAATGGGGGGAGAGGTGGGTGAGAGGGTTAATCCCCCCCTCCCTCCGATAAGGGAACAGGCTGCCCGGTGTCTGAGTGTAAATGGGGGGTGAGGTGGGTGAGAGGGTTAATCCCCCCTCCCTCCCTCCGATAGGGGAACAGGCTGCCCGGTGTCTGAGTGTAAATGGGGGGAGAGGTGTGTGAGAGGGTTAATCCCCCCTCCCTCTCTCCGATAGGGGAACAGGCTGCCCGGTGTCTGAGTGTAAATGGGGGGAGAGGTGGGTGAGAGGGTTAATCCCCCCTCCCTCCCTCCGATAGGGGAACAGGCTGCCCGGTGTCTGAGTGTAAATGCGGGGAGAGGTGGGTGAAAGGGTTAATCCCCCCGCCCCTCCCTCCGATAGGGGAACAGGCTGCCCGGTGTCTGAGTGTAAATGGGGGGAGAGGTGGGTGAGAGGGTTAATCCCCCATCCCTCCCTCCGATAGGGGAACAGGCTGCCCGGTGTCTGAGTGTAAATGGGGGGAGAGGTGGGTGAGAGGGTTAATCCCCCCTCCCTCCGATAGGGGAACAGGCTGCCCGGTGTCTGAGTGTAAATGGGGGGAGAGGTGGGTGAGAGGGTTAATCCCCACTCCCTCCGTTAGGGGAACAGGCTGCCCGGTGTCTGAGTGTAAATGGGGGGAGAGTTGGGTGAGAGGGTTAATCCCCCCTCCCTCCGATAGGGGAACAGGCTGCCCGGTGTCTGAGTGTAAATGGGGGGAGAGGTGGGTGTGAGGGTTAATCCTCCTCCCTCCCTCCGATAGGGGAACAGGCTGCCCGGTGTCTGAGTGTAAATGGGGGGAGAGGTGGGTGTGAGGGTTAATCCTCCTCCTTCCCTCCGATAGAGGAACAGGCTGCCCGGTGTCTGAGTGTAAATGGGGGGAGAGGTGGGTGAGAGGGTTAATCCCCCCTCCCTCCGATAGGGGAACAGGCTGCCCGGTGTCTGAGTGTAAATGGGGGGAGAGGTGGGTGAGAGGGTTAATCCCCCCTCCCTCCCTCCGATAGGGGAACAGGCTGCCCGGTGTCTGAGTGTAAATGGGGGGAGAGGTGGGTGAGAGGGTTAATCCCCCCCCCTCCGATAGGGGAACAGGCTGCCCGGTGTCTGAGTGTAAATGGGGGGAGGGGTGGGTGAGAGGGTTAATCCCCCCTCTCCCTCCGATAGGGGAACAGGCTGCCCGGTGTCTGAATGTAAATGGGGGGAGAGGTGGGTGAGAGGGTTAATCCCACCCTCCCTCCGATAGGGGAACAGGCTGCCCGGTGTCTGAGTGTAAATGGGGGAAGGGGTGGGTGAGAGGGTTAATCCCCCCTCACCCTCCGATAGGGGAACAGGCTGCCCGGTATCTGAGTGTAAATGCGGGGAGAGGTGGGTGAAAGGGTTAATCCCCCCCCCCCTCCCTCCGATAGGGGAACAGGCTGCCCGGTGTCTGAGTGTAAATGGGGGGAGAGGTGGGAGAGAGGGTTAATCCCCCATCCCTCCCTCCGATAGGGGAACAGGCTGCCCGGTGTCTGAGTGTAAATGGGGGGAGAGGTGGGTGAGAGGATTAATCCCCCCTCCCTCCGATAGGGGAACAGGCTGCCCGGTGTCTGAGTGTAAATGGGGGGAGAGGTGGGTGAGAGGGTTAATCCCCCCCCTCCGATAGGGGAACAGGCTGCCTGGTGTCTGAGTGTAAATGGGGGGAGGGGTGGGTGAGAGGGTTAATCCCCCCTCCCTCCCTCCGATATGGGAACAGGCTGCCCGGTGTCTGAGTGTAAATGGGGGGAGAGGTGGGTGAGAGGGTTAATCCCTCCCTCCCTCCGATAGGGGAACAGGCTGCCCGGTGTCTGAGTGTAAATGGGGGGTGAGGTGGGAGAGAGGGTTAATCCCCCATCCCTCCCTCCGATAGGGGAACAGGCTGCCCGGTGTCTGAGTGTAAATGGGGGGAGAGGTGGGTGAGAGGATTAATCCCCCCTCCCTCCGATAGGGGAACAGGCTGCCCGGTGTCTGAGAGTAAATGGGGGGAGAGGTGGGTGAGAGGGTTAATCCCCCCCCCTCCGATAGGGGAACAGGCAGCCTGGTGTCTGAGTGTAAATGGGGGGAGGGGTGGGTGAGAGGGTTAATCCCCCCTCCCTCCCTCCGATATGGGAACAGGCTGCCCGGTGTCTGAGTGTAAATGGGGGGAGAGGTGGGTGAGAGGGTTAATCCCTCCCTCCCTCCGATAGGGGAACAGGCTGCCCGGTGTCTGAGTGTAAATGGGGGGAGAGGTGGGTGAGAGGGTTAATCCCCCCCTCTCTCCCTCCGATAGGGGAACAGTCTGCCCGGTGTCTGAGTGTAAATGGGGGGAGAGGTGGGTGAGAGGGTTAATCCTCCCTCCCTCCGATAGGGGAACAGGCTGCCCGGTGTCTGAGTGTAAATATGGGGGAGAAGTGGGTGAGAGGGTTAATCCCCCCCCTCCCTCCGATAGGGGAACAGGCTGCCCGGTGTCTGAGTGTAAATGGGGAGAGAGGTGGGTGAGAGGGTTAATCCCCCCCTCACTCCGATAGGGGAACAGGCTGCCCGGTGTCTGGGTGTAAATGGGGGGGAGAGGTGGGTGAGAGGGTTAATCCCCTCCCTCCGATAGGGGAACAGGCTGCCCGGTGTCTGAGTGTAAATGGGGGGAGAGGTGGGTGAGAGGGTTAATCCCCTCCTCCCTCCGATTGGGGAACAGGCTGCCCGGTGTCTGAGTGTAAATGGGGAGAGAGGTGGGTGAGAGGGTTAATCCCCCTCCCTCCGATAGGGGAACAGGCTGCCCGTTGTCTGAGTGTAAATGGGGGGAGAGGTGAGTGAGAGGGTTAATCCTCCCTCCCTCCGACAGGGGAACAGGCTGCCCGATGTCTGAGTGTAAATGGGGGGAGAGGTGGATGAGAGGGTTAATCCCCCCTCCCTCCGATAGGGGAACAGGCTGCCCGTTGTCTGAGTGCAAATGGGGGGAGAGGTGGGTGGGAGGGTTAATCCCCCCTCCCTCCAATAGGGGAACAGGCTGCCCGTTGTCTGAGTGTAAATGGGGGGAGAGGTGAGTGAGAGGGTTAATCCTCCCTCCCTCCGATATGGGAACAGGCTGCCCGGTGTCTGAGTGTAAATGGGGGGAGAGGTGGGTGAGAGGGTTAATCCCCCCCCTTCCTCCGATAGGGGAACAGACTGCCCGGTGTCTGAGTGTAAATGGGGGGAGAGGTGGGTGGGAGGGTTAATCCCCCCTCCCTCCAATAGGGGAACAGGCTGCCCGGTGTCTGAGTGTAAATGGGGGGAGAGGTGGGTGAGAGGGATAATCCCCCTCCCCCTCCCTCCGATAGGGGAACAGGCTGCCCGGTGTCTGAGTGTAAATGGGGGGGAGAGGTGGGTGAGAGGGTTAATCCCACCCCTCCCTCCGATAGGGGAACAGGCTGCCCGGTGTCTGAGTGTAAATGGGGGGAGGGGTGGGTGAGAGGGTTAATCCCCCCCACCCTCCCTCCAATAGGAGAACAGGCTGCCCGGTGTCTGAGTGTAAATGGTGGGAGAGGTGGGTGAGAGGGTTAATCCCCCCTCCCTCCCTCCGATCGGGGAACAGGCTGCCCGGTGTCTGAGTGTAAATGGGGGGAGAGGTGGGTGAGAGGGTTAATTCTCCCTCCCTCCGATAGGGGAACAGGCTGCCCGGTGTCTGAGTGTAAATGGGGGGAGAGGTGGGTGAGAGGATTAATTCCCCCGCCTCCCTCCGATAGGGGAACAGGCTCCCCGGTGTCTGAGTGTAAATGGGGGGGAGAGGTGGGTGAGAGGGTTAATCCCCCTCCCTCCGATAGGGAACAGTCTGCCCGGTGTCTGAGTGTAAATGGGGGGAGAGGTGGGTGAGAGGGTTAATCCCCCCCTCCCTCCGATAAGGGAACAGGCTGCCCGGTGTCTGAGTGTAAATGGGGGGTGAGGTGGGTGAGAGGGTTAATCCCCCCTCCCTCCCTCCGATAGGGGAACAGGCTGCCCGGTGTCTGAGTGTAAATGGGGGGAGAGGTGGGTGAGAGGGTTAATCCCCCCCCTTCCTCCGATAGGGGAACAGACTGCCCGGTGTCTGAGTGTAAATGGGGGGAGAGGTGGGTGGGAGGGTTAATCCCCCCTCCCTCCAATAGGGGAACAGGCTGCCCGGTGTCTGAGTGTAAATGGGGGGAGAGGTGGGTGAGAGGGATAATCCCCCTCCCCCTCCCTCCGATAGGGGAACAGGCTGCCCGGTGTCTGAGTGTAAATGGGGGGAGAGGTGGGTGAGAGGGTTAATCCCACCCCTCCCTCCGATAGGGGAACAGGCTGCCCGGTGTCTGAGTGTAAATGGGGGGAGGGGTGGGTGAGAGGGTTAATCCCCCCCACCCTCCCTCCAATAGGAGAACAGGCTGCCCGGTGTCTGAGTGTAAATGGTGGGAGAGGTGGGTGAGAGGGTTAATCCCCCCTCCCTCCCTCCGATCGGGGAACAGGCTGCCCGGTGTCTGAGTGTAAATGGGGGGAGAGGTGGGTGAGAGGGTTAATTCTCCCTCCCTCCGATAGGGGAACAGGCTGCCCGGTGTCTGAGTGTAAATGGGGGGAGAGGTGGGTGAGAGGGTTAATTCCCCCGCCTCCCTCCGATAGGGGAACAGGCTGCCCGGTGTCTGAGTGTAAATGGGGGGAGAGGTGGGTGAGAGGGTTAATCCCCCTCCCTCCGATAGGGAACAGTCTGCCCGGTGTCTGAGTGTAAATGGGGGGAGAGGTGGGTGAGAGGGTTAATCCCCCCCTCCCTCCGATAAGGGAACAGGCTGCCCGGTGTCTGAGTGTAAATGGGGGGTGAGGTGGGTGAGAGGGTTAATCCCCCCTCCCTCCCTCCGATAGGGGAACAGGCTGCCCGGTGTCTGAGTGTAAATGGGGGGAGAGGTGGGTGAGAGGGTTAATCCCCCCTCCCTCCCTCCGATAGGGGAACAGGCTGCCCGGTGTCTGAGTGTAAATGCGGGGAGAGGTGGGTGAAAGGGTTAATCCCCCCGCCCCTCCCTCCGATAGGGGAACAGGCTGCCCGGTGTCTGAGTGTAAATGGGGGGAGAGGTGGGTGAGAGGGTTAATCCCCCATCCCTCCCTCCGATAGGGGAACAGGCTGCCCGGTGTCTGAGTGTAAATGGGGGGAGAGGTGGGTGAGAGGGTTAATCCCCCCTCCCTCCGATAGGGGAACAGGCTGCCCGGTGTCTGAGTGTAAATGGGGGGAGAGGTGGGTGAGAGGGTTAATCCCCACTCCCTCCGTTAGGGGAACAGGCTGCCCGGTGTCTGAGTGTAAATGGGGGGAGAGTTGGGTGAGAGGGTTAATCCCCCCTCCCTCCGATAGGGGAACAGGCTGCCCGGTGTCTGAGTGTAAATGGGGGGAGAGGTGGGTGTGAGGGTTAATCCTCCTCCCTCCCTCCGATAGGGGAACAGGCTGCCCGGTGTCTGAGTGTAAATGGGGGGAGAGGTGGGTGTGAGGGTTAATCCTCCTCCTTCCCTCCGATAGAGGAACAGGCTGCCCGGTGTCTGAGTGTAAATGGGGGGAGAGGTGGGTGAGAGGGTTAATCCCCCCTCCCTCCGATAGGGGAACAGGCTGCCCGGTGTCTGAGTGTAAATGGGGGGAGAGGTGGGTGAGAGGGTTAATCCCCCCTCCCTCCCTCCGATAGGGGAACAGGCTGCCCGGTGTCTGAGTGTAAATGGGGGGAGAGGTGGGTGAGAGGGTTAATCCCCCCCCCTCCGATAGGGGAACAGGCTGCCCGGTGTCTGAGTGTAAATGGGGGGAGGGGTGGGTGAGAGGGTTAATCCCCCCTCTCCCTCCGATAGGGGAACAGGCTGCCCGGTGTCTGAATGTAAATGGGGGGAGAGGTGGGTGAGAGGGTTAATCCCACCCTCCCTCCGATAGGGGAACAGGCTGCCCGGTGTCTGAGTGTAAATGGGGGAAGGGGTGGGTGAGAGGGTTAATCCCCCCTCACACTCCGATAGGGGAACAGGCTGCCCGGTATCTGAGTGTAAATGCGGGGAGAGGTGGGTGAAAGGGTTAATCCCCCCCCCCCTCCCTCCGATAGGGGAACAGGCTGCCCGGTGTCTGAGTGTAAATGGGGGGAGAGGTGGGAGAGAGGGTTAATCCCCCATCCCTCCCTCCGATAGGGGAACAGGCTGCCCGGTGTCTGAGTGTAAATGGGGGGAGAGGTGGGTGAGAGGATTAATCCCCCCTCCCTCCGATAGGGGAACAGGCTGCCCGGTGTCTGAGTGTAAATGGGGGGAGAGGTGGGTGAGAGGGTTAATCCCCCCCCTCCGATAGGGGAACAGGCTGCCTGGTGTCCTGAGTGTAAATGGGGGGAGGGGTGGGTGAGAGGGTTAATCCCCCCTCCTCCCTCCGATATGGGAACAGGCTGCCCGGTGTCTGAGTGTAAATGGGGGGAGAGGTGGGTGAGAGGGTTAATCCCACCCTCCCTCCGATAGGGGAACAGGCTGCCCGGTGTCTGAGTGTAAATGGGGGGTGAGGTGGGAGAGAGGGTTAATCCCCCATCCCTCCCTCCGATAGGGAACAGGCTGCCCGGTGTCTGAGTGTAAATGGGGGGAGAGGTTGGGTGAGAGGATTAATCCCCCCTCCCTCCGATTAGGGGAACAGGCTGCCCGGTGTCTGAGAGTAAATGGGGGGAGAGGTGGGTGAGAGGGTTAATCCCCCCCCCTCCGATAGGGGAACAGGCAGCCTGGTGTCTGAGTGTAAATGGGGGGAGGGGTGGGTGAGAGGGTTAATCCCCCCCTCCCTCCCTCCGATATGGGAACAGGCTGCCGGTGTCTGAGTGTAAATGGGGGGAGAGGTGGGTGAGAGGGTTAAAATCCCTCCCTCCCTCCGATAGGGAACAGGCTGCCCGGTGTCTGAGTGTAAATGGGGGGAGAGGTGGGTGAGAGGGTTAATCCCCCCCTCTCTCCCTCCGATAGGGGAACAGTCTGCCCGGTGTCTGAGTGTAAATGGGGGGAGAGGTGGGTGAGAGGGTTAATCCTCCCTCCCTCCGATAGGGGAACAGGCTGCCCGGTGTCTGAGTGTAAATATGGGGGAGAAGTGGGTGAGAGGGTTAATCCCCCCCCTCCCTCCGATAGGGGAACAGGCTGCCCGGTGTCTGAGTGTAAATGGGGAGAGAGGTGGGTGAGAGGGTTAATCCCCCCCTCACTCCGATAGGGGAACAGGCTGCCCGGTGTCTGGGTGTAAATGGGGGGGAGAGGTGGGTGAGAGGGTTAATCCCCTCCCTCCGATAGGGGAACAGGCTGCCCGGTGTCTGAGTGTAAATGGGGGGAGAGGTGGGTGAGAGGGTTAATCCCCTCCTCCCTCCGATTGGGGAACAGGCTGCCCGGTGTCTGAGTGTAAATGGGGAGAGAGGTGGGTGAGAGGGTTAATCCCCCTCCCTCCGATAGGGGAACAGGCTGCCCGTTGTCTGAGTGTAAATGGGGGGAGAGGTGAGTGAGAGGGTTAATCCTCCCTCCCTCCGACAGGGGAACAGGCTGCCCGATGTCTGAGTGTAAATGGGGGGAGAGGTGGATGAGAGGGTTAATCCCCCCTCCCTCCGATAGGGGAACAGGCTGCCCGTTGTCTGAGTGCAAATGGGGGGAGAGGTGGGTGGGAGGGTTAATCCCCCCTCCCTCCAATAGGGGAACAGGCTGCCCGTTGTCTGAGTGTAAATGGGGGGAGAGGTGAGTGAGAGGGTTAATCCTCCCTCCCTCCGATATGGGAACAGGCTGCCCGGTGTCTGAGTGTAAATGGGGGGAGAGGTGGGTGAGAGGGTTAATCCCCCCCCTTCCTCCGATAGGGGAACAGACTGCCCGGTGTCTGAGTGTAAATGGGGGGAGAGGTGGGTGGGAGGGTTAATCCCCCCTCCCTCCAATAGGGGAACAGGCTGCCCGGTGTCTGAGTGTAAATGGGGGGAGAGGTGGGTGAGAGGGATAATCCCCCTCCCCCTCCCTCCGATAGGGGAACAGGCTGCCCGGTGTCTGAGTGTAAATGGGGGGAGAGGTGGGTGAGAGGGTTAATCCCACCCCTCCCTCCGATAGGGGAACAGGCTGCCCGGTGTCTGAGTGTAAATGGGGGGAGGGGTGGGTGAGAGGGTTAATCCCCCCCACCCTCCCTCCAATAGGAGAACAGGCTGCCCGGTGTCTGAGTGTAAATGGTGGGAGAGGTGGGTGAGAGGGTTAATCCCCCCTCCCTCCCTCCGATCGGGGAACAGGCTGCCCGGTGTCTGAGTGTAAATGGGGGGAGAGGTGGGTGAGAGGGTTAATTCTCCCTCCCTCCGATAGGGGAACAGGCTGCCCGGTGTCTGAGTGTAAATGGGGGGAGAGGTGGGTGAGAGGGTTAATTCCCCCGCCTCCCTCCGATAGGGGAACAGGCTCCCCGGTGTCTGAGTGTAAATGGGGGGAGAGGTGGGTGAGAGGGTTAATCCCCCTCCCTCCGATAGGGAACAGTCTGCCCGGTGTCTGAGTGTAAATGGGGGGAGAGGTGGGTGAGAGGGTTAATCCCCCCCTCCCTCCGATAAGGGAACAGGCTGCCCGGTGTCTGAGTGTAAATGGGGGGTGAGGTGGGTGAGAGGGTTAATCCCCCCTCCCTCCCTCCGATAGGGGAACAGGCTGCCCGGTGTCTGAGTGTAAATGGGGGGAGAGGTGGGTGAGAGGGTTAATCCCCCCCCTTCCTCCGATAGGGGAACAGACTGCCCGGTGTCTGAGTGTAAATGGGGGGAGAGGTGGGTGGGAGGGTTAATCCCCCCTCCCTCCAATAGGGGAACAGGCTGCCCGGTGTCTGAGTGTAAATGGGGGGAGAGGTGGGTGAGAGGGATAATCCCCCTCCCCCTCCCTCCGATAGGGGAACAGGCTGCCCGGTGTCTGAGTGTAAATGGGGGGAGAGGTGGGTGAGAGGGTTAATCCCACCCCTCCCTCCGATAGGGGAACAGGCTGCCCGGTGTCTGAGTGTAAATGGGGGGAGGGGTGGGTGAGAGGGTTAATCCCCCCCACCCTCCCTCCAATAGGAGAACAGGCTGCCCGGTGTCTGAGTGTAAATGGTGGGAGAGGTGGGTGAGAGGGTTAATCCCCCCTCCCTCCCTCCGATCGGGGAACAGGCTGCCCGGTGTCTGAGTGTAAATGGGCGGGAGAGGTGGGTGAGAGGGTTAATTCTCCCTCCCTCCGATAGGGGAACAGGCTGCCCGGTGTCTGAGTGTAAATGGGGGGAGGGTGGGTGAGAGGGTTAATTCCCCCGCCTCCCTCCGATAGGGGAACAGGCTGCCCGGTGTCTGAGTGTAAATGGGGGGAGAGGTGGGTGAGAGGGTTAATCCCCCTCCCTCCGATAGGGAACAGTCTGCCCGGTGTCTGAGTGTAAATGGGGGGAGAGGTGGGTGAGAGGGTTAATCCCCCCCTCCCTCCGATAAGGGAACAGGCTGCCCGGTGTCTGAGTGTAAATGGGGGGTGAGGTGGGTGAGAGGGTTAATCCCCCCTCCCTCCCTCCGATAGGGGAACAGGCTGCCCGGTGTCTGAGTGTAAATGGGGGGAGAGGTGGGTGAGAGGGTTAATCCCCCCTCCCTCTCCCCGATAGGGGAACAGGCTGCCCGGTGTCTGAGTGTAAATGGGGGGAGAGGTGGGTGAGAGGGTTAATCCCCCCTCCCTCCCTCCGATAGGGGAACAGGCTGCCCGGTGTCTGAGTGTAAATGCGGGGAGAGGTGGGCGAAAGGGTTAATCCCCCCACCCCTCCCTCCGATAGGGGAACAGGCTGCCCGGTGTCTGAGTGTAAATGGGGGGAGAGGTGGGTGAGAGGGTTAATCCCCCATCCCTCCCTCCGATAGGGGAACAGGCTGCCCGGTGTCTGAGTGTAAATGGGGGGAGAGGTGGGTGAGAGGGTTAATCCCCCCTCCCTCCGATAGGGGAACAGGCTGCCCGGTGTCTGAGTGTAAATGGGCGGAGAGGTGGGTGAGAGGGTTAATCCCCACTCCCTCCGTTAGGGGAACAGGCTGCCCGGTGTCTGAGTGTAAATGGGGGGAGAGTTGGGTGAGAGGGTTAATCCCCCCTCCCTCCGATAGGGGAACAGGCTGCCCGGTGTCTGAGTGTAAATGGGGGGAGAGGTGGGTGTGAGGGTTAATCCTCCTCCCTCCCTCCGATAGGGGAACAGGCTGCCCGGTGTCTGAGTGTAAATGGGGGGAGAGGTGGGTGTGAGGGTTAATCCTCCTCCTTCCCTCCGATAGAGGAACAGGCTGCCCGGTGTCTGAGTGTAAATGGGGGGAGAGGTGGGTGAGAGGGTTAATCCCCCCTCCCTCCGATAGGGGAACAGGCTGCCCGGTGTCTGAGTGTAAATGGGGGGAGAGGTGGGTGAGAGGGTTAATCCCCCCTCCCTCCCTCCGATAGGGGAACAGGCTGCCCGGTGTCTGAGTGTAAATGGGGGGAGAGGTGGGTGAGAGGGTTAATCCCCCCCCCTCCGATAGGGGAACAGGCTGCCCGGTGTCTGAGTGTAAATGGGGGGAGGGGTGGGTGAGAGGGTTAATCCCTCCCTCCCTCCGATAGGGGAACAGGCTGCCCGGTGTCTGAGTGTAAATGGGGGAAGGGGTGGGTGAGAGGGTTAATCCCCCCTCTCCCTCCGATAGGGGAACAGGCTGCCCGGTGTCTGAGTGTAAATGGGGGGAGAGGTGGGTGAGAGGGTTAATCCCCCCTCTCCCTCCGATAGGGGAACAGGCTGCCCGGTGTCTGAGTGTAAATGGGGGGTGAGGTGGGTGAGAGGGTTAATCCCCCCTCCCTCCCTCCGATAGGGGAACAGGCTGCCCGCGGTCTGAGTGTAAATGGGGGGAGAGGTGGGGTGAGAGGGTTAATCCCCCTCCCTCCGATAGGGGAACAGGCTGCCCGGTGTCTGAGTGTAAATGGGGGGAGAGTTGGGTGAGAGGGTTAATCCCCCATCCCTCCCTCCGATAGGGGAACAGGCTGCCCGGTGTCTGAGTGTAAATGGGGGGAGAGGTGGGTGAGAGGGTTAATCCCCCCTCCCTCCAATAGGGGAACAGGCTGCCCGGTGTCTGAGTGTAAATGGGGGGAGAGGTGGGTGAGAGGGATAATCCCCCTCCCCCTCCCTCCGATAGGGGAACAGGCTGCCCGGTGTCTGAGTGTAAATGGGGGGAGAGGTGGGTGAGAGGGTTAATCCCACCCCTCCCTCCGATAGGGGAACAGGCTGCCCGGTGTCTGAGTGTAAATGGGGGGAGGGGTGGGTGAGAGGGTTAATCCCCCCAACCCTCCCTCCAATAGGGGAACAGGCTGCCCGGTGTCTGAGTGTAAATGGGGGGAGAGGTGGGTGAGAGGGTTAATCCCCCCTCCCTCCCTCCGATCGGGGAACAGGCTGCCCGGTGTCTGAGTGTAAATGGGGGGAGAGGTGGGTGAGAGGGTTAATTCTCCCTCCCTCCGATAGGGGAACAGGCTGCCCGGTGTCTGAGTGTAAATGGGGGGAGAGGTGGGTGAGAGGGTTAATTCCCCCGCCTCCGTCCGATAGGGGAACAGGCTGCCCGGTGTCTGAGTGTAAATGGGGGGAGAGGTGGGTGAGAGGGTTAATCCTCCCTCCCTCCGATAGGGGAAAAGGCTGCCCGGTGTGTCCGAGTGTAAATGGGGGGAGAGGTGGGTGAGAGGGTTAATCCCCCTCCCTCCGATAGGGAACAGTCTGCCCGGTGTCTGAGTGTAAATGGGGGGAGAGGTGGGTGAGAGGGTTAATCCCCCCCTCCCTCCGATAAGGGAACAGGCTGCCCGGTGTCTGAGTGTAAATGGGGGGTGAGGTGGGTGAGAGGGTTAATCCCCCCTCCCTCCCTCCGATAGGGGAACAGGCTGCCCGGTGTCTGAGTGTAAATGGGGGGAGAGGTGGGTGAGAGGGTTAATCCCCCCTCCCTCTCTCCGATAGGGGAACAGGCTGCCCGGTGTCTGAGTGTAAATGGGGGGAGAGGTGGGTGAGAGGGTTAATCCCCCCTCCCTCCCTCCGATAGGGGAACAGGCTGCCCGGTGTCTGAGTGTAAATGCGGGGAGAGGTGGGTGAAAGGGTTAATCCCCCCGCCCCTCCCTCCGATAGGGGAACAGGCTGCCCGGTGTCTGAGTGTAAATGGGGGGAGAGGTGGGTGAGAGGATTAATCCCCCATCCCTCCCTCCGATAGGGGAACAGGCTGCCCGGTGTCTGAGTGTAAATGGGGGGAGAGGTGGGTGAGAGGGTTAATCCCCCCTCCCTCCGATAGGGGAACAGGCTGCCCGGTGTCTGAGTGTAAATGGGGGGAGAGGTGGGTGAGAGGGTTAATCCCCACTCCCTCCGTTAGGGGAACAGGCTGCCCGGTGTCTGAGTGCAAATGGGGGGAGAGTTGGGTGAGAGGGTTAATCCCCCCTCCCTCCGATAGGGGAACAGGCTGCCCGGTGTCTGAGTGTAAATGGGGGGAGAGGTGGGTGTGAGGGTTAATCCTCCTCCCTCCCTCCGATAGGGGAACAGGCTGCCCGGTGTCTGAGTGTAAATGGGGGGAGAGGTGGGTGTGAGGGTTAATCCTCCTCCTTCCCTCCGATAGAGGAACAGGCTGCCCGGTGTCTGAGTGTAAATGGGGGGAGAGGTGGGTGAGAGGGTTAATCCCCCCTCCCTCCGATAGGGGAACAGGCTGCCCGGTGTCTGAGTGTAAATGGGGGGAGAGGTGGGTGAGAGGGTTAATCCCCCCTCCCTCCCTCCGATAGGGGAACAGGCTGCCCGGTGTCTGAGTGTAAATGGGGGGAGAGGTGGGTGAGAGGGTTAATCCCCCCCCCTCCGATAGGGGAACAGGCTGCCCGGTGTCTGAGTGTAAATGGGGGGAGGGGTGGGTGAGAGGGTTAATCCCCCCTCTCCCTCCGATAGGGGAACAGGCTGCCCGGTGTCTGAGTGTAAATGGGGGGAGAGGTGGGTGAGAGGGTTAATCCCTCCCTCCCTCCGATAGGGGAACAGGCTGCCCGGTGTCTGAGTGTAAATGGGGGAAGGGGTGGGTGAGAGGGTTAATCCCCCCTCTCCCTCCGATAGGGGAACAGGCTGCCCGGTGTCTGAGTGTAAATGGGGGGAGAGGTGGGTGAGAGGGTTAATCCCCCCTCTCCCTCCGATAGGGGAACAGGCTGCCCGGTGTCTGAGTGTAAATGGGGGGAGAGGTGGGTGAGAGGGTTAATCCCCCCTCTCCCTCCGATAGGGGAACAGGCTGCCCGGTGTCTGAGTGTAAATGGGGGGAGAGGTGGGTGAGAGGGTTAATCCCCCCTCCCTCCCTCCGATAGGGGAACAGGCTGCCCGCGGTCTGAGTGTAAATGGGGGGAGAGGTGGGTGAGAGGGTTAATCCCCCTCCCTCCGATAGGGGAACGGGCTGCCCGGTGTCTGAGTGTAAATGGGGGGAGAGATGGGTGAGAGGGTTAATGCCCCATCCCTCCCTCCGATAGGGGAACAGGCTGCCCGGTGTCTGAGTGTAAATGGGGGGAGAGGTGGGTGAGAGGGTTAATCCCCCCTCCCTCCCTCCGATAGGGGAACAGGCTGCCCGGTGACTGAGTGTAAATGGGGGGAGAGATGGGTGAGAGGGTTAATCCCCCATCCCTCCCTCCGATAGGGGAACAGGCTGCCCGGTGTCTGAGTGTAAATGGGGGGAGGGGTGGGTGAGAGGGTTAATCCCCCCCTCCCTCTGATAGGTGAACAGGCTGCCCGGTGTCTGAGTGTAAATGGGGGGAGAGGTTGGTGAGAGGGTTAATCTCCCCTCCCTCTGATAGGTGAACAGGCTGCCCGGTGTCGAGTGTAAATGTGGGGAGAGGTGGGTGAGAGGGTTAATCCCCACCCTCCCTCCGATAGGGGAACAGGCTGCCCGGTGTCTGAGTGTAAATGGGGGGAGAGGTGGGTGAGAGGGTTAATCCCCCCTCCCTCCGATAGGGGAACAGGCTGCCCGGTGTCTGAGTGTAAATAGGGGGAGAGGTGGGTGAGAGGGTTAAACCCCCCCTCCGTCCTATAGCGGAACAGGCTGCCCGGTGTCTGAGTGTAAATGGGGGGAGAGGTGGGTGAGGGGGTTAATCCCCCCTCCCTCTGATAGGGGAACAGTCTGCCTGGTGTCTGAGTGTAAATGGGGGGAGAGGTGGGTGAGAGGGTTAATCCCCACTCCCTCCGATAGGGGAACAGGCTGCCCGGTGTCTGAGTGTAAATGGGGGGAGAGTTGGGTGAGAGGGTTAATCCTCCCTCCCTCCGATAGGGGAACAGGCTGCCCGGTGTCTGAGTGTAAATGGGGGGAGAGGTGGGTGAGAGGGTTAATCCCCCCTCCCTCCGATAGGGGAACAGGCTGCCCGGTGTCTGAGTGTAAATGGGGGAGAGGTGAGTGAGAGGGTTAATCCCCCCTCCTTCCCTCCGATAGGGGAACAGGCTGCCCGGTGTCTGAGTGTAAATGGGGGGAGAGGTGGGTGAGAGGGTTAATCCCCCCTCTCTCCGATAGGGGAACAGGCTGCCCGGTGTCTGAGTGTAAATGGGGGGAGAGGTGGGTGAGAGGGTTAATCCCCCCTCCCTCCGATAGGGGAACAGGCTGCCCGGTGTCTGAGTGTAAATGGGGGGAGAGGTGGGTGAGAGGGTTAATCCCCCTCCCTCCGATAGGGGAACAGGCTGCCCGGTGTCTGAGTGTAAATGAGGAGATGTCGGTGTGTGACAGTGTAAGTGAGAGTATGAGTGAGAGTGTGAGTGAGAGTGGGGTGTGTGGGGGTGTGTGTGTGAGAGAGAGAGAGTCTGTGTGCGTGAATATGGGTTTGTGTGGGTGTGTGTGAGTGTGTGTGTGTAAGTGTATTAGTGTGTGTGAGAGAGTTTGTGTGGGTGTGTGCGTGTGGGTGTGTGTGTTTGTGTGAGGGAGAGAGTGTGCGTGTGTGAGAGAGAGAGCTACTGTGTGTGTGTATGACAGTTTGTGTGCATGACAGTGATTGTGCGGGTGTGTGTGAGAGAGAGAGTTTGTGAGAGTGCGTGTGTCAGTGTGTGTCTATGAGAGTGATGGTGCATGAGAGTGATGGTGAGTTTGTGTGTGTGTAAATGTGTGAGAGAGTGTGTGTGTGTGTGTGTGTGTGACAATGTGTGAGAGTGAGAGTGTCTGTGTGTGTGAGTGTGTGTGAGTGTGTGTGCGAGGTGTGTGTGTGTGTGTGTGTGAATGTGTTAGAGAGAGTTTGTATGTGAGAAACCGGGTGAGTGAGCGAGTGTGTGTGTGTGCATGAGAGTGTGTGTGTATGAGAGAGTGTGCGTATGTGAGAGAGGAAGTGTGTGTGAGAACGAGTGTGAGTGCATGAGAGTGTGTGTGCATGAGAGTGTGTGTGTGAGAGTGTGTGTCTGTGTGAGGTGTGAGTGTGCGTGTGTGGTGTGAGTGTGCGTGTGAGGTGTGAGAGTGTGTGTGAGAGTGTGTGTGAGAGTGTGTGTGAGGTGTGAGATTGTGTGTGAGAGAGAGAGCTTGTATGTGTGAGAGCGTGAGTGTGTATGTGAGAGGTAAAGTGTGTGTGAGAGAGAGCGAGTGTGTGCATGGGAGTGTGTGTGAGAGAGAGAATGTGAGAAAGTGTGTGACAGAGTGCGATAGTGTGTGTGTGTGTGTGCGCGAGTGAGTGAGAGGGTGTGTGTGTGAGAGAGAGTGTGTGCATGTGCAAGCGTGTGCGTGAGACAGTGTATGTATGAGAGAGAGAGCGTGTGAGTGAGAGAGTGTGGGTGTGTGAGAGAGAAAGTGTTGTGAGAGAGCGAGAATGTGTGACGGAAAGTGTGTGAGAGTGGTGATGCGTGCGAGTATTTGTGAGTTCCTGTGCGTGACAGAAAGTGTGTGTGAGAGAGAGAGCGAGTGTGTCTGTGTGCGTGTGAGAGTGTGCATGTGTGAGAGAGAGCGAATGTGTTTGTGTGTGTATGTGTGAGAGAGAAAGTGTGCGTTTGTGAGAGAAAGAGCATGAGTGTGTGAGAAAGAACGTGTGAGAGAGTGAGTGAGAATTTGAGTGAGTGAGTGTGTGTGACAGTGAGTGAGTGAGTGTGTGCGATAGAGAGTGAGTGAGTGTGAGAGTGAGAGTGAGTGTGCGTGAGTGAGTGTAAATAAGTGAGAGAGAGTGTGAATGTGAGAGAGAGAATGAGTGTGTGAGTGAGAGAGTGAGTGTGAGTGAGTGAGAGTAAATAAGTGAGTGAGAGTGTGGGAGTGAGTGAGAGTGTGTGAGCGTGAGTGTGTGTGTGAATGAGAGAGTGAGAGTGAGTGAGTGAGTGTGAAAGTGTGAGTGAGAGTGAATGTGAGTGAGTGAGAGTGAATGTGAGTGAGTGAGAATGAGTGAGAGTGAATGAGTGAGAGTGAGTGAGTGTGAAAGTGTGATTGAGAGTGAATGTGAGTGAGTGAGAGTGAATGAGTGAAAGTGTGAGTGTGAAAGTGTGAGTGAGAGAAAGTGAATGTGAGTGTGAGTGAGTGTGAATGAATGAGTGAGTGTGAGTGAGCGTGAAAGTGTGAGAGAGAGTGAATGTGAGTGAGTGAGTGTGAGTGTGTGAGTGTGAAAGTGTGAGTGAGAGAGAGTGAAAGTGAGTGTGTGAGAGTGAATGAGTGAGAGTGAGTGAGTGTGAAAGTGTGAGTGAGAGAGTGAATGTGTGAGAGTGAGTATAAGTGAGAGAGTGAGTGAGTGAGTGAGTGAATGTAAGTGAGTGAATGAGAGTGAGTGAGTGAGTGTGAGTGAGTGAGAGAGTCAGTGAGTGTAAGTGAGTTAGAGAGTGAGTGAGTGTAAGTGAGTGAGAGAGTGAGTGAGTGAGTGTGTGAATGAGAGTGAGTGAGTGAGGGTAAGTGAGTGAGTGAGTGAGTGTAAGTGAGTGAGTGAGTGAGTGAGTGTAAGTGACTGAGTGAGTGAGCGAGTGAGTGTAAGTGAGTGAGAGAGTGTGAGTGAGTGTAAGTGACTGAGTGAGTGAGTGAGTGTAAGTGAGTGAGTGAGTGTGAGTGAAAGAGAGAGTGAGTGCGTGAGTGTAAGTG
>JANJGN010001798.1:0-45000 GCA_026770705.1 Isurus oxyrinchus | reverse complement strand
TCCAATAGAGGGGTTCGGGGTGGTTTATATATAGAATAACAGATACCCGGGAGTGAGTTACAGACTGTAATCCAATAGAGGTGTTCGGGGTGGTTTATATATAGAATAACAGATACCCGGGAGTGAGTTACACACTGGAATCTAATCGAGGGGTTCAGGGTGGTTTATATATAGAATAACAGATACCCGGGAGTGAGTTACTGACTGGAATCTAATCGAGGGGTTCAGGGTGGTTTATATATAGAATAACAGATACCCAGGAGTGAGTAACAGACTGGAATCTAATCGAGGGGTTCGGGGTGGTTTATATATAGAATAACAGATACCCGGGAGTGAGTTACAGACTGGAATCTAATCGAGGGGTTTTTGGGTGGTTTATATATAGAATAACAGATACCCGGGAGTGAGTTACAGACTGGAATCTAATCGAGGGGTTCGGGCTGATTTATATATAGAGTAACAGATACCTGGGAGACAGTTACAGACTGGAATCTAATCGAGGGGTTCGGGGTGGTTTATATATAGAATAACAGATACCCAGGAGTGAGTTACAGACTGGAATCTAATCGAGGGGTTCGGGGTGGTTTATATATATAATAAGATACCCGGGAGTGAGTTACAGTCTGGAATCTAATCGAGGGGTTCGGGGTGGTTTATATATAGAATAACAGATACCCGGGAGTGAGTTACAGAATGGAATCTAATCGAGGGGTACTGGGTGGTTTATATATAGAATAACAGATACCCGGGAGTGAGTTACAGACTGGAAACTAATCGAGGGGTGTGTGGGGTTTATATATAGAATAACAGATATCCAGGAGTGAGTTACAGACAGGAATCTAATCGAGTGGTTTGGGGTGGTTTATATATAGAATAACAGATACCCAGGAGTGAGTTACAGGCTGGAATCTAATATTCAATGGAGGGGCTCGGGGTGGGGGGTTACATATAGTATCTAATGGAGGGGCTCGGGGAGTTATATATATAAGTATATAATGGAGGGGCTCAGGGGGGTTATATATATAGTATATAATGGAGGGGCTCGGGGGGGGGGTTATATATATATATAGTATATAATGGAGGGGTCCGGGGGGGGTTATATGTATAGTATATAATGGAGGGGCTTGCGGTGGTTATATATATAGTATATAATGGAGGGGCTCGGGGGGGTTATATATATAGTATATAATGGAGGCGCTCGGGGGGGCTTATATATCTAGCATATAATGGAGGGTTTCGGGGGGGTTATATATATAGTATATAATGGAGGGGTTCAGGGGGTTTATATATAGTATATAATGGAGGGGTTCAGGGGGTTTATATATAGTATATAATGGAGGGGTTTGGGGGGGTTATATATATAGTATATAATGGAGGCGCTTGGGGGTTATATATTGTATATAATGGAGGCGCTTGGGGGGTTATATATATAGTATATAATGGAGGCGCTCGGGGGGGTTATATATATAGTACATAATGGAGGGGCTCGGGAAGGTTTATATATATAGTATATAATGGAGGGGCTCGGGAAGGTTTATATATATACAGTATATAATGGAGGGGCTCTGGGGTTATATATATATATAGTATATAATGGAGGGGCTCGGGGGGTTATATATATATTGTATATAATGGAGGGGCTCGGGGGCGTTATATATACAGTATATAATGGAGGGGCTCGGTGGGCGGGGTTTATATATATAGTATACAATGGAGGGGCTCGGCGTGGGAGGGGTTTATATATATAGTTAATAATGGAAGGGTTCAGGGGGTTTATATATAGTATATAATGGAGGGGCTCGGGGGGGGGGGTTATATATATAGTATATAATAGAGGGGCTTGGCGGGGGAGGGGTTTATATATATAGTATATAATGGAGGGGCTCGGGGGGTTATATATATAGTATATAATGGAGGAGTTCAGGGCATTTATATATAGTATATAATGGAGGGGCTTGGGGGGGTTTATATATATAGCATATAATGGAGGGGCTCAGGGGGGTTTATATATATATAGTATATAATGGAGGGGCTCGGGGGGTTATATATATATAGTATATAATGGAGGGGCTCGGGGGGTTATATATATATATAGTATATAATGGAGGGGCTTGGGGGGTTATATATATAGTATATAATGGAGGGGCTCGGGTGGTTATATATATATATATAGTATATAATGGAGGGGCTCGGGGGGTTATTTATATATAGTATATAATGGAGGGGCTCGGGAGGGTTTATATATATAGTATATAATGGAGGAGATTGGTGGGGGAGGTGTTTATATATATAGTATATAATGGAGGGGCTCGGGGGGTTATATATATAGTATATAATGGAGGGGCTCGGGGGGGGGTTATATATATATAGTATATAATGGAGGGGTTCGGTGGGGGGTTATATGTATAGTATATAATGGAGGGGCTCGGGGGGGTTATATATAGTATATAATGGAAGCGCTCGGTGGGGTTTATATATATATAGTACATAATAGAGGGGCTCGGGAAGGTTTATATATATACAGTATATAATGGAGGGGCTCGGGGGGTTATATGTATATATAGTATATAATGGAGGGGCTCGGGGGGTTATATATATAGTATATAATGGAGGGGCTCGGGGGGTTATATATATATAGTATATAATGGAGGGGTTCGGTGAGGGTTTATATATAGTATATAATGGAGGCGCTCGGGGGGGTTATATATATAGTATATAATGGAGGAGATCGGTGGAGGAGGGGTTTATAAATATAGTAATATAATGGAGGGGCTGGGGGGGTTATATATATAGTATATAATGGAGGGGCTCGGGGGGGGGGGTTATATATATATAGTATATAATGGAGGGGTTCGGGGGGGGTTATATGTATACTATATAATGGAGGGGCTTGCGGTGGTTATATATATAGTATATAATGGAGGGGCTCGGGGGGGTTATATATATAGTATATAATGGAGGGGCTCGGGGGGGCTTATATATCTAGCATATAATGGAGGGGTTCGGGGGGGTTATATATATAGTATATAATGGAGGGGTTCAGGGGGTTTATATATAGTATATAATGGAGGGGTTCAGGGGGTTTATATATAGTATATAATGGAGGGGTTTGGGGGGGGTTATATATATAGTATATAATGGAGGCGCTTGGGGGTTATATGTTGTATATAATGGAGGCGCTTGGGGGTTATATATATATAGTATATAATGGAGGCGCTCGGGGGGTTATATATATAGTACATAATGGAGGGGCTCGGGAAGGTTTATATATATAGTATATAATGGAGGGGCTCGGGAAGGTTTATATATATACAGTATATGATGGAGGGGCTCTGGGGTTATATATATATATATATAGTATATAATGGAGGGGCTCGGGGGGTTATATATATATTGTATATAATGGAGGGGCTCGGGGGGGGGGGTTATATATACAGTATATAATGGAGGGGCTCGGGGGGCGGGGGTTTATATATATAGTATATAATGGAGGGGCTCGGCGGGGGAGGGGTTTATATATATATAGTATATAATGGAGGGGCTTGGGGGGTTATATATATAGTATATAATGGAGGGGCTCGGGGGGTTATATATATATATATATGTATAGTATATAATGGAGGGGCTCGGGGGGTTATATATATATAGTATATAATGGAGGGGCTCGGGGGGTTATATATTGTATATAATGGAGGCGCTCGGGGGGAGGGATTTATATACATAGTATATAATGGAGGGGCTCGGGGGGGTTATATATAGTATATAATGGAAGCGCTCGGGGGGGGGTGTATATATATATAGTACATAATAGAGGGGCTCGGGAAGGTTTATATATATACAGTATATAATGGAGGGGCTCGGGGGGTTATATGTATATATAGTATATAATGGAGGGGCTCGGGGGGTTATATATATAGTATATAATGGAGGGGCTCGGGGGGTTATATATATATAGTATATAATGGAGGGGTTCGGTGAGGGTTTATATATAGTATATAATGGAGGCGCTCGGGGGGGTTATATATATAGTATATAATGGAGGAGATCGGTGGGGGAGGGGTTTATATATATAGTATATAATGGAGGGGCTCGGGGGGTTATATATATAGTATATAATGGAGGGGCTCGGGGGGTTTATATATATAGTACATAACGGAGGGGCTCGGGAAGGTTTATATATATATAGTATATAATGGAGGGGCTCGGGGTTTTTATATATATAGTATATAATGGAGGGGCTTCGGGGTGGTTATATATATAGTATCTAATGGAGGGGAGGGGCTCGGGGGGTTATATATATATATATATATAGTATATAATGGAGGGGCTTGGGGGTGGTTAAATATATAGTATATAATGGAGGGGCTCGGGGGGGTTTATATATATATGATATAATGGAGGGGCTCGGGGTGGTTATATATATAGTATATAATGGAGGGGCTTGGGGGGGTTTATATATATAGTATATAATGGAGGGGCTTGGGAGGGGGTTTATATATATAGTATATAATGGAGGGGCTCGGGGCGGGTTATATATATAGCATATAATGGAGGGGCTCGGGGGGGTTATATATAGTATATTATGGAGGGGCTTGGGGTGGCGGTTATATATAAAGTTTAAAATGGAGGGGCTCGGGGGGTTATATATATATAGTATATAATGGAGGGGCTCGGGGGGGTTATATATATATAGTATATAATGGAGGGGCTCAGGGTGTTATATATATATAGTATATAATGGAGGGGTTCGGGGGGTTATATATATAGTATATAATGGAGGCGCTTGGGGGGTTATATATTGTATATAATGGAGGCGCTTGGGGGGTTATATATATAGTATATAATGGAGGCGCTCGGGGGGGGTTATATATATATATATAGTATATAATGGAGGGGCTCGGGGGTTATATATATATATTGTCTATAATGGAGGGGCTCGGGGGGTAATATATATAGTATATAATGGAGGGGCTTGGGGCGGGGTTTATATATATAGTATATAATGGAGGGGCTCAGAGGGGGAGGGGTTTATATATATAGTTAATAATGGAAGGGTTCAGGGGGTTTATATATAGTATATGATGGAGGGGCTCGGGGGGTTATATATATAGTATATAATGGAGGGGCCTGGGGGGTTATATATATATAGTATATAATGGAGGGGCTCGGGGGGGTTATATATACAGTATATAATGGAGGGGCTCGGGGGGGGTTATATATACAGTATATAATGGAGGGGCTTGGGGGGGTTTATATATATATAGTATATAATGGAGGGGTTCAGGGCGTTTATATATAGTACATAATGGAGGAGTTCAGGGGGTTTATATATAGTATATAATGGAGGGGCTTGGGGGTTTTATATATATAGCATATAATGGAGGGGCTCGGGGGGGTTATATATATATATATAGTATATAATGGAGGGGCTCGGGGGGTTATATATATATAGTATATAATGGAGGGGCTCGGGGGGGGTTATATATATAGTATATAATGGAGGGGCTCGGGGGTTATATATATAGTATATAATGGAGGGGCTCGGGGGGGTTATATATTGTATATAAGGAAGGCGCTCGGGGGGAGGGGTTTATATACAAGTATATAATGGAGGGGCTCGGGGGGTTATATATATATATATAGTATATAATGGAGGGGCTCGGGGGGGTTATATATAGTATATAATGGAGGGGCTCGGGGGGTTATATATTGTATATAATGGAAGCGCTCGGGGGGGTTTATATATATATAGTACATAATGGAGGGGCTCGGGAAGGTTTATATATATACAGTATATAATGGAGGGGCTCGGGGGGTTATATATATATAGTATATAATGGAGGGGCTCGGTGGGGGTTTATATATAGTATATAATGGAGGCGCTCGGGGGGGGGTTATATATATAGTATATAATGGAGGAGATCGGTGGGGGAGGGGTTTATATATATATAGTATATAATGGAGGGGCTCGGGGGGTTATATATATAGTATATAATGGAGGGGCTCGGGTGGGTTTTATATATATAGTACATAATGGAGGGGCTCGGGAAGGTTTATATATATATACAGTATATAATGGAGGGGCTCGTGGGATTATATGTATATATAGTATATAATGGAGGGGCTCGGGGGGTTATATATATATTGTATATAATGGAGGGGCTTGGGGTGGTTATATATATAGTATATAATGGAGGGGCTCGGGGGGTTATATATATATAGTATATAATGGAGGGGCTCGGGGGTTATATATATAGTATATAATGGAGGGGCTTCGGAGTGGTTATATATATAGTATCTAATGGAGGGGAGGGGCTCGGGGGGTTATATATATATATAGTATATAATGGAGGGGCTTGCGGTGGTTATGTATATAGTATATAATGGAGGGGCTTGGGGGCGGTTATATATATAGTATATAATGGAGGGGCTCGGGGGGTTTATATATATATATAGTATATAATGGAGGGGCTCGGGGGGGGTTATATATATAGTATATAATGGAGGAGCTCGGGGGGGTTATATGTATAGTATATAATGGAGGGGCTCGGGGGGGGGGGGGGTTATATATTGTATATAATGGAAGGGCTCGGGGGGTTTATATATAGTATATTATGGAGGGGCTCGGGGTGGGGGTTATATATAAAGTTTAAAATGGAGGGGCTCGGCGGGGGTTTATATATATATAGTATAAAATGGAGGGGCTCGGGGGGGTTCTATATATATAGTATATAACGGAGGGGCTCGGGGGGTTTATATATATTTAGTATATAATGGAGGGGCTTGGGGGGGTTATATATATAGTATATAATGGAGGGGCTCGGGGGGTTATATATATATATATAGTATATAATGGAGGAGCTCGGCGGGGGAGGGGTTTATATATATAGTATATAATGGAGGGGCTCGGGGGATTATATGTATATATAGTACATAATGGAGGGGCTCGGGGGGGTTATATATATTGTATATAATGGAGGGGCTTGGGGTGGTTATATATATAGTATATAATGGAGGGGCTCGGGGGGTTATATATATATAGTATATAATGGAGGGGCTTCGGGGTTGTTATATATGTAGTATCTAATGGAGGGGAGGGGCTCGGGGGGTTATATATATATAGTATATAAAGGAGGGGCTTGCGGTGGTTATGTATATAGTATATAATGGAGGGGCTTGGGGGCGGTTATATATATAGTATATAAAGGAGGGGCTCGGGGGGTTTATATATATATATGATATAATGGAGGGGCTCGGGGGTTATATATATAGTATATAATGGAGGAGCTCGGGGGGTGGTGTTATATGTATAGTATATAATGGAGGGGCTCGGGGGGGTTATATATTGTATATAATGGAAGGTCTCGGGGGGTTTATATATAGTATATTATGGAGGGGCTCGGGGTGGGGGTTATATATATATAGTATATAACGGAGGGGCTCGGGGGGTTTATATATATTTAGTATATAATGGAGGGGCTCGGGGGGGTTATATATATAGTATATAATGGAGGGGCTCGGGAGGTTATATATATATATATATATATATATAGTATATAATGAGGGGCTCGGGGGGTTATATATATATACATATAGTATATAATGGAGGGGCTCGGGGGGTTATATATATAGTATATAATAGATGGGCTCTGGGGGTTATATATATATAGTATATAATGGAGGCGCTTGGGGGTTATATATATAGTATATAATGGAGGGGCTCGGGGGGTTACACATATATAGTATATAATGGAGGGGGCACGGAGGTGTTATATATATATAGTATATAATGGAGGCGCTTGGGGGGTTATATATTGTATATAATGGAGGCGCTCGGGGGAGGGGTTATATATATATAGTACATAATGAAGGGGCTCGGGAAGGTTTATATATATACAGTATATAATGGAGGGGCTCGGGGGGTTATATATATATATATATATATAGTATATAATGGAGGGGCTCGGGGGTTATGTATATATTGTATATAATGGAGGGGTGCGGGGGGTTATATATACAGTATATAATGGAGGGGCTCGGGGGGGGGTTATGTATATATAGTATATTATGGAGGGGCTCGGGGGGTTTATATATATAGTATATAATGGAGGGGCTCGGGGGTTTATATATATAGTATATAATGGAGGGGCTCGGCGGGGGAGGGGTTATATATATAGTATATAATGGAGGTGCTCGGGGGGGCGAGGTTTATATATATAGTATATAATGGAGGAGATCGGGGGGTTTATATATATAGTATATAATGGAGGGGCTTGGCGGGGGAGGGGTTTATATATATAGTATATAATGGAGGGGCTCGGGGGGGTTTTATATATATATATATATATATATATATATAGTATATAATGGAGGGGCTCGGGGGGGGTTATATATATAGTATATAATGGAGGGGCTCGGCGGGGGAAGGGTTTATATATATATAGTATATAATGGAGGGGCTCGGGGGGGTTATAAATATATATAGTATATAAGGGAGGGGCTCGGGGGGTTATATATATATAGTAAATAATGGAGGGGCTCGGGGGTGGGACGGGATTATATATATAGTATATAATGGAGGGGCTCGGGGGGTTATATATATAGTATATAATGGAGGGGCTCGGGGGGTTATATATATATAGTATATAATGGAGGGGTTCGGTGAGGGTTTATATATAGTATATAATGGAGGGGCTCGGGGGGTTATATATATAGTATATAATGGAGGGGCTCGGGGGGTTTATATATATAGTACATAACGGAGGGGCTCGGGAAGGTTTATATATATATAGTATATAATGGAGGGGCTCGGGGTTTTTATATATATAGTATATAATGGAGGGGCTTCGGGGTGGTTATATATATAGTATCTAATGGAGGGGAGGGGCTCGGGGGGTTATATATATATATATAGTATATAATGGAGGGGCTTGGGGGTGGTTAAATATATAGTATATAATGGAGGGGCTCGGGGGGGGTTTATATATATATGATATAATGGAGGGGCTCGGGGGTGGTTATATATATAGTATATAATGGAGGGGCTTGGGGGGGGTTTATATATATAGTATATAATGGAGGGGCTTGGGAGGGGGTTTATATATATAGTATATAATGGAGGGGCTCGGGGCGGGTTATATATATAGCATATAATGGAGGGGCTCGGGGGGGTTATATATAGTATATTATGGAGGGGCTTGGGGTGGCGGTTATATATAAAGTTTAAAATGGAGGGGTTCGGGGGGTTATATATATATAGTATATAATGGAGGGGCTCGGGGGGTTATATATATATAGTATATAATGGAGGGGCTCAGGGTGTTATATATAGATAGTATATAATGGAGGGGTTCGGGGGGTTATATATATAGTATATAATGGAGGCGCTTGGGGGGTTATATATTGTATATAATGGAGGCGCTTGGGGGGTTATATATATAGTATATAAAGGAGGCGCTCGGGGGGGGTTATATATATATATATAGTATATAATGGAGGGGCTCGGGGGTTATATATATATATTGTCTATAATGGAGGGGCTCGGGGGGGTAATATATATAGTATATAATGGAGGGGCTTGGGGCGGGGTTTATATATATAGTATATAATGGAGGGGCTCAGAGGGGGAGGGGTTTATATATATAGTTAATAATGGAAGGGTTCAGGGGGTTTATATATAGTATATGATGGAGGGGCTCGGGGGGTTATATATATAGTATATAATGGAGGGGCCTGGGGGGTTATATATATATAGTATATAATGGAGGGGCTTGGGGGGGTTATATATACAGTATATAATGGAGGGGCTCGGGGGGGTTATATATACAGTATATAATGGAGGGGCTTGGGGGGGTTTATATATATATATAGTATATAATGGAGGGGCTCGGGGGGGTTATATATATAGTATATAATGGAGGGGTTCAGGGCGTTTATATATAGTACATAATGGAGGAGTTCAGGGGGTTTATATATAGTATATAATGGAGGGGCTTGGGGGTTTTATATATATAGCATATAATGGAGGGGCTCGGGGGGGTTATATATATATATAGTATATAATGGAGGGGCTCGGGGGTTATATATATATAGTATATAATGGAGGGGCTCGGGGGGGTTATATATATAGTATATAATGGAGGGGCTCGGGGGTTATATATATAGTATATAATGGAGGGGCTCGGGGGGGTTATATATTGTATATAAGGAAGGCGCTCGGGGGGGAGGGGTTTATATACAAGTATATAATGGAGGGGCTCGGGGGGTTATATATATATATATAGTATATAATGGAGGGGCTCGGGGGGGTTATATATAGTATATAATGGAGGGGCTCGGGGGGTTATATATTGTATATAATGGAAGCGCTCGGGGGGGTTTTATATATATATAGTACATAATGGAGGGGCTCGGGAAGGTTTATATATATACAGTATATAATGGAGGGGCTCGGGGGGTTATATATATATAGTATATAATGGAGGGGCTCGGTGGGGGTTTATATATAGTATATAATGGAGGCGCTCGGGGGGGGGGTTATATATATAGTATATAATGGAGGAGATCGGTGGGGGAGGGGTTTATATATATATAGTATATAATGGAGGGGCTCGGGGGGTTATATATATAGTATATAATGGAGGGGCTCGGGTGGGTTTTATATATATAGTACATAATGGAGGGGCTCGGGAAGGTTTATATATATATACAGTATATAATGGAGGGGCTCGTGGGATTATATGTATATATAGTATATAATGGAGGGGCTCGGGGGGTTATATATATATTGTATATAATGGAGGGGCTTGGGGTGGTTATATATATAGTATATAATGGAGGGGCTCGGGGGGTTATATATATATAGTATATAATGGAGGGGCTCGGGGGTTATATATATAGTATATAATGGAGGGGCTTCGGAGTGGTTATATATATAGTATCTAATGGAGGGGAGGGGCTCGGGGGGTTATATATATATATAGTATATAATGGAGGGGCTTGCGGTGGTTATGTATATAGTATATAATGGAGGGGCTTGGGGGCGGTTATATATATAGTATATAATGGAGGGGCTCGGGGGGTTTATATATATATATAGTATATAATGGAGGGGCTCGGGGGGGTTATATAATATAGTATATAATGGAGGAGCTCGGGGGGGGTTATATGTATAGTATATAATGGAGGGGCTCGGGGGGGGGGTTATATATTGTATATAATGGAAGGGCTCGGGGGGTTTATATATAGTATATTATGGAGGGGCTCGGGGTGGGGGTTATATATAAAGTTTAAAATGGAGGGGCTCGGCGGGGGTTTATATATATATAGTATAAAATGGAGGGGCTCGGGGGGGTTCTATATATATAGTATATAACGGAGGGGCTCGGGGGGTTTATATATATTTAGTATATAATGGAGGGGCTTGGGGGGGTTATATATATAGTATATAATGGAGGGGCTCGGGGGGTTATATATATATATATAGTATATAATGGAGGAGCTCGGCGGGGGAGGGGTTTATATATATAGTATATAATGGAGGGGCTCGGGGGATTATATGTATATATAGTACATAATGGAGGGGCTCGGGGGGGTTATATATATTGTATATAATGGAGGGGCTTGGGGTGGTTATATATATAGTATATAATGGAGGGGCTCGGGGGGTTATATATATATAGTACATAATGGAGGGGCTCGGGGGTTATATATATAGTATATAATGGAGGGGCTTCGGGGTTGTTATATATGTAGTATCTAATGGAGGGGAGGGGCTCGGGGGGTTATATATATATAGTATATAAAGGAGGGGCTTGCGGTGGTTATGTATATAGTATATAATGGAGGGGCTTGGGGGCGGTTATATATATAGTATATAAAGGAGGGGCTCGGGGGGTTTATATATAATATGATATAATGGAGGGGCTCGGGGGTTATATATATAGTATATAATGGAGGAGCTCGGGGGGTGGTGTTATATGTATAGTATATAATGGAGGGGCTCGGGGGGGGTTATATATTGTATATAATGGAAGGTCTCGGGGGGTTTATATATAGTATATTATGGAGGGGCTCGGGGTGGGGGTTATATATATATAGTATATAACGGAGGGGCTCGGGGGGTTTATATATATTTAGTATATAATGGAGGGGCTCGGGGGGGTTATATATATAGTATATAATGGAGGGACTCGGGAGGTTATATATATATATATATATAGTATATAATGAGGGCTCGGGGGGTTATATATATATACATATAGTATATAATGGAGGGGCTCGGGGGGTTATATATAGTATATAATAGATGGGCTCTGGGGGTTATATATATATAGTATATAATGGAGGCGCTTGGGGGTTATATATATAGTATATAATGGAGGGGCTCGGGGGGTTACACATATATAGTATATAATGGAGGGGGCACGGAGGTGTTATATATATATAGTATATAATGGAGGGCGCTTGGGGGGTTATATATTGTATATAATGGAGGCGCTCGGGGGAGGGGATATATATATATATAGTACATAATGAAGTGGCTCGGGAAGGTTTATATATATACAGTATATAATGGAGGGGCTCGGGGGGTTATATATATATATAGTATATAATGGAGGGGCTCGGGGGTTATGTATATATTGTATATAATGGAGGGGTGCGGGGGGTTATATATACAGTATATAATGGAGGGGCTCGGCGGGGGGTTATGTATATATAGTATATTATGGAGGGGCTCGGGGGGTTTATATATATAGTATATAATGGAGGGGCTCGAAGGTTTATATATATAGTATATAATGGAGGGGCTCGGCGGGGGAGGGGTTATATATATAGTATATAATGGAGGGGCTCGGGGGGGCGAGGTTTATATATATAGTATATAATGGAGGAGATCGGGGGGTTTATATATATAGTATATAATGGAGGGGCTCGGCGGGGGAGGGGTTTATATATATATAGTATATAATGGAGGGGCTCGGCGGGGGGTTATATATATAGTATATAATGGAGGGGCTCGGCGGGGGAAGGGTTTATATATATATAGTATATAATGGAGGGGCTCGGGGGGGTTATAAATATATATAGTATATAAGGGAGGGGCTCGGGGGGTTATATATATATAGTAAATAATGGAGGGGCTCGGGGGTGGGATGGGTTTATATATATAGTATATAATGGGGTGGCTCGGGGGGTTATATATATATAGTATATAATGGAGGGGCTCGGCGGGGGAGGGGTTTATATATATAGTATATAATGGAGGGGCTCGGGGGGGAGGGGTTTATGTATATAGTATATAATGGAGGGGCTCGGGGGGGGCGAGGTTTATATATATAGTATATAATGGAGGAGATCGGGGGGTTTATATATATAGTATATAATGGAGGGGCTCGGCGGGGGAGGTGTTTATATATATATATATAGTATATAATGGAGGGGCTCGGGGGGGGGTTATATATATAGTATATAATGGAGGGGCTCGGCGGGGGAAGGGTTTATATATATATAGTATATAATGGAGGGGCTCGGGGGGGTTATATATATATATAGTATATAAGGGAGGGGCTCGGGGGGTTATATATATATAGTAAATAATGGAGTGGCTCGGGGGTGGGACGGGTTTATATAATATAGTATATAATGGAGGGGCACGGCGGGGGAGGGGGTTATATATATAGTATATAATGGAGGGGCTCGGCGGGGGACGGTTTTATATATATAGTATATAATGGAGGGGCTCGGCGGGGGTTATATATATAGTATATAATGGAGGGGCTCGGGGGGGGGGTTATATATATAGTATATAATGGGGGGCTCGCGGGTTTTTATATATATAGTATATAATGGAGGGGCTCGGGGGGAGGGCTTTATATATATAGTATATAATGGAGGGGCTCAGGGGGGTTTATATATATAGTACATAAAGAAGGGGCTCGGGGGGAGGGGTTTATATATATAGTATATAATGAAGGGGCTTGGGTGGGTTATATATATATAGTATATAATGGAGGGGTTCGGGGGGAGGGGTTTATATATACAATATATAATGGAGGGGCTCGGGGTGGGAAGGGGTTTATATATATAGTATATAATGGAGGGGCTCGGCGGGGGAGGGGTTTATATATATAGTATATAATCCAGGGGCTCAGGGGGTTATATATATATACAGTATATAATGGAGGGGCTCGGGGGGGGGTTTATATATATAGTATATAATGGAGGGGCTCGGGGGTTATATATATATATAGTATATAATGGAGGGGCTCGGGGGGGATATATGTATCGTATATAATGGAGGGGCTCGGGGGGCATTATATATATAGTATATAATGGAGGAGCTCGGGGGTTATATATATAGTATATAATGGAGGGGCTCGGTGGTTATATATATATATAGTATATAATGGAGGGGCTCGGCGGGGGAGGGGTTTATATATATAGTATATAGTGGAGGGGCTCGGTGGTTATATATATATAATATATACAGTATATAATGGAGGGGCTCGGGGAGGGGTTTATATATATAGTATATAATGGAGGGGCTCGGGGCGGTTTATATATATAGTATATAATGGAGGGGCTCGGGGCGGTTTATATATATAGTATATAATATAGGGGCACGGCGGGGGGGGGTTTATATATATAGTATTTAATGGAGGGGCTCGGCGGGGGAGGGGTTTATATATATAATATATAATGGAGGGGCTCGGGGGGTTTATATATATAGTATATAATGGAGGGGCTCGGGGAGGGGTTTATATATATAGTATATAATGGAGGGGCTCGGGGGTATACATATATATAGTATATAATGGAGGGGCTCGGGGGTTATATATATATATAGTATATAATGGAGGGGCTCGGGGGGTTATATATATATAGTATATAATGGAGGGCTCGGGGTGTTATATATATATATAGTATATAATGGAGGGGCTCGGGGGGTTATATATATAGTATATAATGGAGGGGCTCGGGGGGTTATACATATATATCGTATATAATGGAGGGGCTCGGCGGGGGGAGGGGGTTATATATATAGTATATATTGGAGGGTTCGGGGGGGGTTATATATATAGTATATAATGGAGGCGCTCGGGGTGGGTTATATATATACTATATAATGGCTGAGCTTGGCGGGGAGGGGTTTTATATATATAGTGTATAATGGAGGGGCTCGGGGGGGAGGGGTTTATATATATAGTGTATAATGGAGGGGCTCGGCGGGGGAGGGGGTTTTATATATATAGTATATATTGGAGGGGTTCGGGCGGGTTTATATATATAGTGTATAATGGAGGGGCTCGGGGGGGTTATATATATATATGGTATATAATGGAGGGGCTTGGGGGTTATATATATAGTATATAATGGAAGGGCTCGGCGGGGGAGGGGGTTATATATATAGCATATATTGGAGAGGCTCGGCGGGGGACGGGTTTATATATATAGTATATAATGGAGGGGCTCGGGGGGTTATATATATATATAGTATATAATGGAGGGGCTCGGGGATTATATATATACTATATAATGGAGGGGCTTGCGGTGGTTATATATATAGTATATAATGGAGGGGCTCGGGGGTTATATATATACTATATAATGGAGGGGCTGGCGGTGGTTATATATATAGTATATAATGGAGGGGCTCGGGGGGGGTTTATATATATTATATATATATATATATAGTATATAATGGAGGGGCTTGGGGTTTTTATATATATAGTATATAATGGAGGGGCGCGGCGGGGGAGGGGTTTATATATATAGTATATAATGGAGGGGCTCGGCGGGGGAGGGGTTTATATATATATATAGTATATAATGGAGGGGCTCGGCAGGAGGTTTATATATATAGTATATAATGGAGAGGCTCGGGGGTTATATATATACTATATAATGGAGGGGCTTGCGGTGGTTATATATATAGCATATAATGGAGGGGCTCAGGGGGAGGGGTTTATATATATAGTATATAATGGAGGGGCTCGGGGGGGTTTTATATATATATATATAGTATATAATGGAGGGGATTGGGGGGGTTTATATATATAGTATATAATGGAGGGGCTCGGGGTGGGTTATATATATAGTATATAATGGAGGGCTCGGGGTGGGTTATATATATAGTATAAAATGGAGGGGCTCGGCGGGGGAGGGGTTTATATATATAGTATATAATGGAGGGGCTCGGGGGGTTTATATATATATATATATAGTATATAACGGAGGGGCTCGGCGGGGGAGGGGTTTATATATATAGTATATAATGGAGGGGGAGGGGTTTATATATACAATATATAATGGAGGGGCACGGGGTGGGAAGGGGTTTATATATATAGTATATAATGGAGGGGCTCGGCGGGGGAGGGGTTTATATATATAGTATATAATCAGGGGCTCAGGGGGTTATATACAGTATATGGAGGGGCCTCGGGGGTTTATATATACAGTATATAATGGAGGGGCTCGGGGGGGTTATATATATAGTATATAATGGAGGGGCTCGGGGGGTTATATATATATAGTATATAATGGAGGGGCTCGGGGGGGATATATATATAGTATATAATGGAGGGGCTCGGGGGGTTTATATATATAGTATATAATGGAGGGGCTCGGGGGTATATATATATAGTATATAATGGAGGGGCTCGGCGGGGGGTATATATATATAGTATATAATGGAGGGGCTCGGCGGGGGGGTTATATATATATAGTATATAATGGAGGGGCTCGGCGGGGGAGGGGTTTATATATATAGTATATAATGGAGGGGCTCGGGGGGGAGGGGGTTTATATATATAGTATATAATGGAGGGGCTCGGCGGGGGGTTATATATATATATAGTATATAATGGAGGGGCTCGGGGGGTTTATATATATATGTATATATATATATAGTATATAATGGAGGGGCTCGGGGGGTTTATATATATATATAGTATAAAATGGAGGGGCTCGGTGGGGTTTTATATATATATATATATAGTATATAATGGAGGGGCTGGGGGGGTTATATATATATATAGTATATAATGGAAGGGCTCGGGGGGGTTTATATATATAGTTTATAATGGAGGGGCTCGGCGGGGGTTTTATATTTAGTATATAATGGAGGGGCTCGGCGGGGGGTTATATATATATATAGTATATAATGGAGGGGCTCTGGGGGGTTTATATATATAGTATATAATGGAGGGGCTCGGGGGGTTTATATATATATATAGTATATAATGGAGGGGCTCGGCGGGGGAGGGGTTTATATATATAGTATATAATGGAGGGGCTCGGGGGGGTTATATATATATATAGTATATAATGGAGGGGATCGGCGGGGGGAGGGGTTTATATATATAGTATATAATGGAGGGGCTCGGCGGGGGAGGGGTTATATATATAGTATATAATGGAGGGGCTCGGGGGGGGCGAGGTTTATATATATAGTATATAATGGAGGAGATTGGGGGGGTTTATATATATAGTATATAATGGAGGGGCTCGGCGGGGGAGGGGTTTATATATATATAGTATATAATGGAGGGGCTCGGGGGGGTTATATATATATATATAGTATATAATGGAGGGGCTCGGGGGGGGTTTATATATATAGTATATAATGGAGGGGCTCGGCGGGGGAAGGGTTTATATATATAGTATATAATGGAGGGGTTCGGGGGGGTTATATATATATATAGTATATAAGGGAGGGGCTCGGGGGGTTATATATATATAGTAAATAATGGAGGGGCTCGGGGGTGGGACGGGTTTATATATATAGTATATAATGGAGGGGCTCGGGGGGTTATATATATATATAGTATATAATTGAGGGGCTCGGCGGGGGAGGGGTTTATATATATAATATATAATGGAGGGGCTCGGGGGAGAGGGGTTTATATATATAGTATATAATGGAGGGGCTCGGCGGGGGTTATATATATATATAGTATATAATGAAGGGGCTCGGGGGGTTTATATATATATATATAGTATAAAATGGAGGGGCTCGGTGGGGTTTTATATATATATATAGTATATAATGGAGGGGCTGGGGGGGGGTTATATATATATTTAGTATATAATGGAAGGGCTCGGGGGGGGTTTATATATATAGTTTATAACGGAGGGGCTCGGCGGGGTTTTATATTTAGTATATAATGGAGGGGCTCAGCGGGGGTTATATATATATATATATAGTATATAATGGAGGGGCTGGGGGGGTTTTATATATATATATATATAGTATATAATGGAGGGGCTCTGGGGGGTTTATATATATAGTATATAATGGAGGGGCTCGGGGGGTTTTATATATATATATAGTATATAATGGAGGGGCTCGGGCGGTTATATATATATATATAGTATATAATGGAGGGGCTCGGCGGGGGGAGGGGTTTATATATATATAGTATATAATGGAGGGGCTCGGGGGGTTATATATATATATGTATATATAGTATATAATGGAGGGGATCAGCGGGGGGAGGGGTTTATATATATAGTATATAATGGAGGGGCTCGGCGGGGGAGGGGGTTATATATATAGTATATAATGCAGGGGCTCAGGGGGGCGAGGTTATATATATAGTATATAATGGAGGAGATCGGGGGTTTATATATATAGTATATAATGGAGGGGCTCGGCGGGGGAGGGGTTTATATATTTATAGTATATAATGGAGGGGCTCGGGCGGGTTATATATATATATATATATATAGTATATAATGGAGGGGCTCGGGGGGGGTTATATATATAGTATATAATGGAGGGGCTCGGCGGGGGGAAGGGTTTATATATATATAGTATATAATGGAGGGGCTCGGGGGGGTTATATATATATATACTATATAAGGGAGGGGCTCGGGGGGGTTATATATATATAGTAAATAATGGAGGGGCTCGGGGGTGGGACGGGTTTTATATATATAGTATATAATGGAGGGGCTCGGGGGGTTATATATATATATATATATAGTATATAATGGAAGGGCACAGCGGGGGAGGGGGTTATATATATAGTATATAATGGAGGGGCTCGGCGGGGGACGGGTTTATATATATAGTATATAATGGAGGGGCTCGGCGGGGGTTATATATATAGTATATAATGGAGGGGATCGGGGGGGGTTATATATATAGTATATAATGGAGGGCTCGCGGGTTTTTTATATATATAGTATATAATGGAGGGGCTCGGGGGGAGGGCTTTATATATATAGTATATAATGGAGGGGCTCAGGGGGGTTTATATATATAGTACATAAAGAAGGGGCTCGGGGGGAGGGGTTTATATATATAGTATATAATGAAGGGGCTTGGGTGGGTTATATATATATAGTATATAATGGAGGGGCTCGGGGGGGGGTTATATACATATAGTATATAATGGAGGCCCTCGGGGGGGTTTATATATATAGTATATAATGAAGGGCCTCTAGGGGCGGGGTTTGTATACATAGTATATAATGGAGAAGCTCGGGGGGCGGTTTGTATATATAGTATATAATGAAGGGTCTCGGGGGGGTTTATAAATATAGTATATAATGGAGGGATCCGGCGGGGGAGGGGTTTATATATACAGTATATAATAGAGAGGCTCGGGGGGGGGGGGGGTTATATATATAGTATATAATGGAGGGGCTCGGGGGGGTTTGTATATATAGTATATAATGGAGGGGGGGAGTGGGGGTTTATATATATAGTATATAATGGAGGGGCTCGGGGGTGGTTATATATATAGTATATAATGGAGGGGCTCGGCGGGGGAGGGGTTTATATATATAGTATATAATGGAGGGGCTTGGGGGTTTTATATATATATATAGTATATAATGGAGGGGCTCGGCGGGGGACGGGTTTATATATATAGTATATAATGGATGGGCTCGGGGGGTTTTATATATATATATAGTATATAATGGAGGGGCTCGGCGGGGGAGGGGTTTATATATATAGTATATAATGGAGGGGCTCGGGGGTTATATATATATATAGTATATAATGGAGGGGCTCGGCGGGGGGTTATATATATAGTATATAATGGAGGGGCTCGGGGGGGTTATATATATAGTATATAATGGAGGGGCTCGGGGGGGGGTTATATATATAGTATATAATGGAGGGGCTCGGGGGGGGGGGGATTTATATATATAGTATATAATGGAGGGGCTCGGGGGGGATATATATATATAGTATATAATGGAGGGGCTCGGCGGGGGAGGGGTTTATATATATAGTATATAATGGAGGGGCTCGGGGGGGCTATATATATATAGTAAATAATGGAGGGGCTCGGCGAGGGAGGGGTTTATATATATAGTATATATTGGAGGGGCTCGGGGGTGGGACGGGTTTATATATATAGTATATAATGGAGGGGCTCGGGGGGTTATATATATATATAGTATATAATGGAGGGGCTCGGCGGGGGAGGGGTTTATATATATAGTATATAATGGAGGGGCTCGGGGGGGAGGGGTTTATATATATAGTATATAATGGAGGGGCTCGGCGGGGGTTATATATATATATATAGTATATAATGGAGGGGCTCGGTGGGGTTTTATATATATATATAGTATATAATGGAGGGGCTGGGGGGGTTATATATATATAGTATATAATGGAAGGGCTCGGGGGGGCTTATATATATAGTTTATAATGGAGGGGCTCGGCGGGGTTTTATATATAGTATATAAAGGAGGGGCTGGGGGGGTTATATATATATATATATATATACATATATGTATATAGTATATAATGGAGGGGCTCTGGGGGGTTTATATATATAGTATAAAATGGAGGGGCTCGGGGGGTTTATATATATATATAGTATATAATAGAGGGCTCGGGGGGTTTTATATATATATATATATATATATATATAGTATATAATGGAGGGGCTCGGCAGGGGAGGGGTTTATATATATAGTATATAATGGAGGGGCTCGGGGGGTTATATATATATATATATAGTATATAATGGAGGGGATCGGCGGGGGAGGGGTTTATATATATAGTATATAATGGAGGGGCTCGGCGGGGGAGGGGTTATATATATAGTATATAATGGAGGGGCTCGGGGGGGGCGAGGTTTATATATATAGTATATAATGGAGGAGATCGGGGGGTTTATATATATAGTATATAATGGAGGGGCTCGGCGGGGGAGGGGTTTATATATATATAGTATATAATGGAGGGGCTCGGGGGGGTTTTATATATATATAGTATATAATGGAGGGGCTCGGGGGGGTTTATATATATAGTATATAATGGAGGGGCTCGGCGGGGGAGGGGTTTATATATATATAGTATACAATGGAGGGGCTCGGGGGGGTTATATATATATATAGTATATAAGGGAGGGGCTCGGGGGGGTTATATATATATATATAGTAAATAATGGAGGGGTTCGGGGGTGGGACGGGTTTATATATATAGTATATAATGGAGGGGCTCGGGGGGTTATATATATATATATATATAGTATATAATGGAGGGGCACGGCGGGGGGAGGGGGTTATACATATAGTATATAATGGAGTGGCTCGGCGGGGGACGGGTTTATATATATATAGTATATAATGGAGGGGCTCGGCGGGGGGTTATATATATAGTATATAATGGAGGGGCTCGGGGGGGGGTTATATATATAGTATATAATGGGGGGCTCGCGGGTTTTTATATATATAGTATATAATGGAGGGGCTCGGGGGGAGGGCTTTATATATATAGTATATAATGAAGGGGCTTGGGTGGGTTATATATATATAGTATATAATGGAGGGGCTCGGGGGTGGTTATATACATATAGTATATAATGGAGGCCCTCGGGGGGGGTTTATATATATAGTATATAATGAAGGGCCTCTAGGGGCGGGGTTTGTATACATAGTATATAATGGAGGGCCTCGGGGGGCGGTTTGTATATATAGTATATAATGAAGGGTCTCGGGGGGGTTTATAAATATAGTATATAATGGAGGGATCCGGCGGGGGAGGGGTTTATATATATAGTATATAATAGAGGGGCTCGGCGGGGGGGGGTTATATATATAGTATATAATGGAGGGGCTCGGGGGGGGGTTTGTATATATAGTATATAATGGAGGGGGGAGGGGGGGTTTATATATATAGTATATAATGGAGGGGCTCGGGCGTGGTTATATATATAGTATATAATGGAGGGGCTCGGCGGGGGAGGGGTTTATATATATAGTATATAATGGAGGGGCTTGGGGGTTTTATATATATATATATATATAGTATATAATGGAGGGGCTCGGCGGGGGAAGGGTTTATATATATAGTATATAATGGATGGGCTCGGGGGGTTTTATATATATATAGTATATAATGGAGGGGCTCGGGGGGGTTTTATATATATATAGTATATAATGGAGGGGCTCGGGGGTTTATATATATATAGTATATAATGGAGGGGCTCGGCGGGGGGTTATATATATAGTATATAATGGAGGGGCTCGGGGGGGTTATATATATAGTATATAATGGAGGGGCTCGGGGGGGGTTTATATATATAGTATATAATGGAGGGGCTCGGGGTGGGGGATTTATATATATGGTATATAATGGAGGGGCTCGGGGGGGGATATATATATATAGTATATAATGGAGGGGCTCGGCGGGGGAGGGGTTTATATATATAGTATATAATGGAGGGGCTCGGGGGGGCTATATATATATAGTAAATAATGGAGGGGCTCGGCGGGGGAGGGGTTTATATATATAGTATATATTGGAGGGGCTCGGGGGGGGGACGGGTTTATATATATAGTATATAATGGAGGGGCTCGGGGGGTTATATATATAGTATATAATGGAGGGGCTCGGCGGGGGGAGGGGTTTATATATATAGTATATAATGGAGGGGCTCGGGGGGGGAGGGGTTTATATATAGAGTATATAATGGAGGGGCTCGGCGGGGGTTATATATATATATAGTATATAATGGAGGGGCTCGGTGGGGTTATATATATATATAGTATATAATGGAGGGGCTGGGGGGTTTATATATATATAGTATATAATGGAAGGTCTCGGGGGGGCTTATATATATAGTTTATAATGGAGGGGCTCGGCGGGGGTTTTATATATAGTATATAATGGAGGGGCTCGGCGGGGGTTATATATATATATAGTATATAATGGAGGGGCTGGGGGGGTTATATATATCTATATATATATATATATATGTATATATATGTATATAGTATATAATGGAGGGGCTCTAGGGGGTTTATATATATAGTATATAATGGAGGGGCTCGGGGGGTTTATATATATATATAGTATATAATGGAGGGGCTCGGGGGGTTATATATATATATATATATATAGTATATAATGGAGGGGCTCGGCGGGGGAGGGGTTTATATATATAGTATATAATGGAGGGGCTCGGGGGGTTATATATATATATATAGTATATAATGGAGGGGATCGGCGGGGGAGGGGGTTTATATATATAGTATATAATGGAGGGGCTCGGCGGGGGAGGGGTTATATATATAGTATATAATGGAGGGGCTCGGGGGGGCGAGGTTTATATATATAGTATATAATGGAGGAGATCGGGGGGTTTATATATATAGTATATAATGGAGGGGCTCGGCGGGGGAGGGGTTTATATATATATAGTATATAATGGAGGGGCTCGGGGGGGTTATATATATATAGTATATAATGGAGGGGCTCGGGGGGGTTTATATATATAGTATATAATGGAGGGGCTCGGCGGGGGAGGGGTTTATATATATATAGTATACAATGGAGGGGCTCGGGGGGTTATATATATATATATAGTATATAAGGGAGGGGCTCGGGGGGTTATATATATATAGTAAATAATGGAGGGGCTCGGGGGTGGGACGGGTTTATATATATAGTATATAATGGAGGGGCACGGCGGGGGAGGGGGGTTATACATATAGTATATAATAGAGGGGCTCGGCGGGGGACGGGTTTATATATATAGTATATAATGGAGGGGCTCGGCGGAGGTTATATATATAGTATATAATGGAGGGGCTCGGGGGGGGGGTTATATATATAGTATATAATGGAGGCGCTCAGGGGGGTTATATATATAGTATATAATGGAGGGGCTCGGCGGGGGACGGGTTTATATATATAGTATATAATGGAGGGGCTCGGCGGGGGTATATATATAGTATATAATGGAGGGGGCTCGGGGGGGGGTTATATATATAGTATATAATGGGGGGGGCTCGCGGGTTTTTATATATATAGTATATATGGAGGGGCTCGGGGGGAGGGCTTTATATATATAGTATATAATGGAGGGGCTCAGGGGGGTTTATATATATAGTACATAAAGAAGGGGCTCGGGGGGAGGGGTTTATATATATAGTATATAATGAAGGGGCTTGGGTGGGTTATATATATATAGTATATAATGGAGGGGCTCAGGGGTGGTTATATATATATAGTATATAATGGAGGCCCTCGGGGGGGGTTATATATATAGTATATAATGAAGGGCCTCTAGGGGCGGGGTTTGTATACATAGTATATAATGGAGGGGCTCGGGGGGCGGTTTGTATATATAGTATATAATGAAGCGTCTCGGGGGGGTTTATAAATATAGTATATAATGGAGGGATCCGGCGGGGGAGGGGGTTTATATATATAGTATATAATGGAGGGGCTCGGGGGGGGGGTTATATATATATAGTATATAATGGAGGGGCTCGGGGGGGTTTGTATATATAGTATATAATGGAGGGGGGGTTTATATATATAGTATATAATGGAGGGGCTCGGGGGTGGTTATATATATAGTATATAATGGAGGGGCTCGGCGGGGGAGGGGTTTATATATATAGTATATAATGGAGGGGCTCGGGTGTTTTATATATATATATATATATAGTATATAATGGAGGGGCTCGGCGGGGGACGGGTTTATATATATAGTATATAATGGATGGGCTCGGGGGGGTTTTATATATATATATATATATATAATATATAATGGAGGGGCTCGGCGGGGGAGGGGGTTTATATATATAGTATATAATGGAGGGGCTCGGGGGGGGTTTATATATATATAGTATATAATGGAGGGGCTCGGGGGGGGGTTATATATATATAGTATATAATGGAGGGGCTCGGCGGGGGGTTATATATATAGTATATAATGGAGGGGCTCGGGGGGGGGGGTTATATATATAGTATATAATGGAGGGGGGAGGGGGGGGTTTATATATATAGTATATAATGGAGGGGCTGGGGGGGGTTATATATATATAGTATATAATGGAAGGGCTCGGGGGGGTTTATATATATAGTTTATAATGGAGGGGCTCGGCGGGGTTTTATATATAGTATATAATGGAGGGGCTCGGCGGGGGTTATATATATATATATAGTATATAATGGAGGGGCTCTGGGGGGTTTATATATATAGTATATAATGGAGGGGCTCGGGGGGTTTTATATATATATATAGTATATAATGGAGGGGCTCGGGGGGTTATATATATATATAGTATATAATGGAGGGGATCGGCGGGGGAGGGGGTTATATATATAGTATATAATGGAGGGGCTCGGCGGGGGAGGGGTTATATATATAGTATATAATGGAGGGGCTCGGGGGGGGGCGAGGTTTATATATATAGTATATAATGGAGGAGATCGGGGGGTTTATATATATAGTATATAATGGAGGGGCTCGGCGGGGGAGGGGTTTATATATATATAGTATATAATGGAGGGGCTCGGGGGGGTTATATATATATATATAGTATATAATGGAGGGGCTCGGGGGGGTTTATATATATAGTATATAATGGAGGGGCTCGGCGGGGGAGGGGTTTATATATATATAGTATATAATGGAGGGGCTCGGGGGGTTATATATATATATATATAGTATATAAGGGAGGGGCTCGGGGGGGTTATATATATATAGTAATAATGGAGGGGCTCGGGGGGTGGGACGGGTTTATATATATAGTATATAATGGAGGGGCACGGCGGGGGACGGGTTTATATATATAGTATATAATGGAGGGGCTCGGCGGGGGACGGGTTTATATATATAGTATATAATGGAGGGGCTCGGCGGGGGGTTATATATATAGTATATAATGGAGGGGCTCGGGGGGGGGGTTATATATATAGTATATAATGGGGGGGCTCGCGGGTTTTTATATATATAGTATATAATGGAGGGGCTCGGGGGGAGGGCTTTATATATATAGTATATAATGGAGGGGCTCAGGGGGGTTTATATATATAGTACATAAAGAAGGGGCTCGGGGGGAGGGCTTTATATATATAGTATATAATGAAGGGGCTTGGGTGGGTTATATATATATATAGTATATAATGGAGGGGCTCGGGGTGGTTATATATATATAGTATATAATGGAGGCCCTCGGGGGGGTTTATATATATAGTATATAATGAAGGGCCTCTAGGGGCGGGGTTTGTATACATAGTATATAATGGAGGGGCTCGGGGGGGGTTTATAAATATAGTATATAATGGAGGGATCCGGCGGGGGAGGGGTTTATATATATAGTATATAATGGAGGGGCTCGGGGGGGGGGGGTTATATATATAGTATATAATGGAGGGGCTCGGGGGGGGGTTTGTATATATAGTATATAATGGAGGGGGGAGGGGGGGTTTATATATATAGTATATAATGGAGGGGCTCGGGGGTGGTTATATATATAGTATATAATGGAGGGGCTCGGCGGGGGGAGGGGTTTATATATATAGTATATAATGGAGGGGCTCGGGGGGTTATATATAAATATAGTATATAGTGGAGGAGCTCGGCGGGGGAGGGGTTTATATATATAGTATATAATGGAGGGGCTCGGGGGGGAGGGGTTTATATATATAGTATATAATGGAGGGGCTCGGCGGGGGTTATATATATATATAGTATCTAATGGAGGGGCTCGGTGGGGTTTTATATATATATATAGTATATAATGGAGGGGCTGGGGGGGTTATATATATATAGTATATAATGGAAGGGCTCGGGGGGGCTTATTATATATAGTTTATAATGGAGGGGCTCGGCGGGGTTTTATATATAGTATATAATGGAGGGGCTGGGGGGGTTATATATATATATATATATATATATATGTATATAGTATATAATGGAGGGGCTCTGGGGGGTTTATATATATAGTATATAATGGAGGGGCTCGGGGGGGGTTTATATATATATATAGTATATAATGGAGGGGCTCGGCGGGGGAGGGGTTTATATATATAGTATATAATGGAGGGGCTCGGCGGGGGAGGGGTTATATATATAGTATATAATGGAGGGGCTCGGGGGGGGCGAGGTTTATATATATAGTATACAATGGAGGAGATCGGGGGGTTTATATATATAGTATATAATGGAGGGGCTCGGCGGGGGAGGGGTTTATATATATATAGTATATAATGGAGGGGCTCGGGGGGGTTATATATATATAGTATATAATGGGAGGGGCTCGGGGGGGTTTATATATATAGTATATAATGGAGGGGCTCGGCGGGGGAGGGGTTTTATTTATATATAGTATACAATGGAGGGGCTCGGGGGGGTTATATATATATATAGTATATAAGGGAGGGGCTCGGGGGGGTTATATATATATATATAGTAAATAATGGAGGGGCTCGGGGGTGGGACGGGTTTATATATATAGTATATAATGGAGGGGCTCGGGGGGTTATATATATATATATATATATATAAATAGTATATAATGGAGGGGCACAGCGGGGGAGGGGGTTATACATATAGTATATAATGGAGTGGCTCGGCGGGGGACGGGTTTATATATATAGTATATAATGGAGGGGCTCGGCGGGGGTTATATATATAGTATATAATGGAGGGGCTCGGGGGGGGTTATACATATAGTATATAATGGGGGGGCTCGCGGGTTTTTATATATATAGTATATAATGGAGGGGGCTCGGGGGGAGGGCTTTATATATATAGTATATAATGGAGGGGCTCAGGGGGGTTTTATATATATAGTACATAAAGAAGGGGCTCGGGGGAGGGGTTTATATATATAGTATATAATGAAGGGGCTTGGGTGGGTTATATATATATAGTATATAATGGAGGGGCTCGGGGTGGTTATATACATATAGTATATAATGGAGGCCCTCGGGGGGGGGGTTTATATATATAGTATATAATGAAGGGCCTCTAGGGGCAGGGTTTGTATACATAGTATATAATGGAGGGGCTCGGGGGGCGGTTTGTATATATAGTATATAATGAAGGGTTCTCGGGGGGGTTTTATAAATATAGTATATAATGGAGGGATCCGGCGGGGGAGGGGTTTATATATATAGTATATAACAGAGAGGCTCGGGGGGGGGGGGTTATATATATAGTATATAATGGAGGGGCTGGGGGGGGGTTGTATATATAGTATATAATGGAGGGGGGAGGGGGGGGTTTATATATATAGTATATAATGGAGGGGCTCGGGGGTGGTTATATATATAGTATATAATGGAGGGGCTCGGCGGGGGAGGGGTTTATATATATAGTATATAATGGAGGGGCTCGGGGGTTATATATATATATAGTATATAATGGAGGGGCTCGGCGGGGGTTATATATATAGTATATAATGGAGGGGCTCGGGGGGGTTATATATATAGTATATAATGGAGGGGCTCGGGGGGGTTTATATATATAGTATATAATGGAGGGGCTCGGGGGGGGGATTTATATATATAGTATATAATGGAGGGGCTCGGGGGGGGGATATATATATATATAGTATATAATGGAGGGGCTCGGCGGGGGAGGGGTTTATATATATAGTATATAATGGAGGGGCTCGAGGGGCTATATATATATAGTAAATAATGGAGGGGCTCGGCGGGGGAGGGGGGTTTATATATATAGTATATATTGGAGGGGCTCGGGGGTGGGACGGGTTTATATATATAGTATATAATGGAGGGGCTCGGGGGGTTATATATATATATAGTATATAATGGAGGGGCTCGGCGGGGGAGGGGTTTATATATAGAGTATATAATGGAGGGGCTCGGCGGGGGTTATATATATATATAGTATATAATGGAGGGGCTCGGTGGGGTTATATATATATATATATAGTATATAATGGAGGGGCTGGGGGGTTATATATATATATAGTATATAATGGAAGGGCTCGGGGGGGCTTATATATATAGTTTATAATGGAGGGGCTCGGCGGGGTTTTATATATAGTATATAATGGAGGGGCTCGGCGGGGGGTTATATATATATATAGTATATAATGGAGGGGCTGGGGGGGGTTATATATATCTATATATATATATATATGTATATAGTATATAATGGAGGGGCTCTGGGGGGTTTATATATATAGTATATAATGGAGGGGCTCGGGGGGTTTATATATATATATAGTATATAATGGAGGGGCTCGGCGGGGGAGGGGTTTATATATATAGTATATAATGGAGGGGCTCGGGGGGTTATATATATATATATATAGTATATAATGGAGGGGATCGGCGGGGGAGGGGTTTATATATATAGTATATAATGGAGGGGCTCGGCGGGGGAGGGGTTATATATATAGTATATAATGGAGGGGCTCGGGGGGGCGAGGTTTATATATATAGTATATAATGGAGGAGATCGGGGGGTTTATATATATAGTATATAATGGAGGGGCTCGGCGGGGGGAGGGGTTTATATATATATAGTATATAATGGAGGGGCTCGGGGGGGTTATATATATATAGTATATAATGGAGGGGCTCGGGGGGGTTTATATATATAGTATATAATGGAGGGGCTCGGCGGGGGAGGGGTTTATATATATATAGTATACAATGGAGGGGCTCGGGGGGTTATATATATATATATAGTATATAAGGGAGGGGCTCGGGGGGTTATATATATATAGTAAATAATGGAGGGGCTCGGGGGGTGGGACGGGTTTATATATATAGTATATAATGGAGGGGCACGGCGGGGGAGGGGGTTATACATATAGTATATAATGGAGGGGCTCGGCGGGGGACGGGTTTATATATATAGTATATAATGGAGGGGCTCGGCGGAGGTTATATATATAGTATATAATGGAGGGGCTCGGGGGGGGGGGGTTATATATATAGTATATAATGGAGGCGCTCGGGGGGGTTATATATATAGTATATAATGGAGGGGCTCGGCGGGGGACGGGTTTATATATATAGTATATAATGGAGGGGCTCGGCGGGGGTATATGTATAGTATATAATGGAGGGGCTCGGGGGGGGGTTATATATATAGTATATAATGGGGGGGTTCGCGGGTTTTTATATATATAGTATATAATGGAGGGGCTCGGGGGGAGGGGCTTTATATATATAGTATATAATGGAGGGGCTCAGGGGGGTTTATATATATAGTACATAAAGAAGGGGCTCGGGGGGGAGGGGTTTATATATATAGTATATAATGAAGGGGCTTGGGTGGGTTATATATATATAGTATATAATGGAGGGGCTCGGGGGGTGGTTATATATATATAGTATATAATGGAGGCCCTCGGGGGGGTTATATATATAGTATATAATGAAGGGCCTCTAGGGGCGGGGGTTTGTATACATAGTATATAATGGAGGGGCTCGGGGGCGGGTTTGTATATATAGTATATAATGAAGCGTCTCGGGGGGGTTTATATAGTATATAATGGAGGGATCCGGCGGGGGAGGGGTTTATATATATAGTATATAATGGAGGGGCTCGGGGGGGGTTATATATATATAGTATATAATGGAGAGGCTCGGGGGGGGTTTGTATATATAGTATATAATGGAGGGGGGTTTATATATATAGTATATAATGGAGGGGCTCGGGGGGTGGTTATATATATAGTATATAATGGAGGGGCTCGGCGGGGGAGGTGTTTATATATATAGTATATAATGGAGGGGCTCGGGGGTTTTATATATATATATATATATATATAGTATATAATGGAGGGTTTATATATATAGTATATAATGGATGGGCTCGGGGGGTTTTATATATATATATATAATATATAATGGAGGGGCTCGGCGGGGGAGGGGTTTATATATATAGTATATAATGGAGGGGCTCGGGGGGGTTTATATATATATAGTATATAATGGAGGGGCTCGGGGGGGGGGTTATATATATATAGTATATAATGGAGGGGCTCGGCGGGGGTTATATATATAGTATATAATGGAGGGGCTCGGGGGGGGTTATATATATAGTATATAATGGAGGGGGAGGGGGGGGTTTATATATATAGTATATAATGGAGGGGCTGTGGGGGTTATATATATATAGTATATAATGGAAGGGCTCGGGGGGGGTTTATATATATAGTTTATAATGGAGGGGCTCGGCGGGGTTTTATATATAGTATATAATGGAGGGGCTCGGCGGGGGTTATATATATATATGTAGTATATAATGGAGGGGCTGGGGGGGTTATATATATATATATATATATATAGTATATAATGGAGGGGCTCTGGGGGGTTTATATATATAGTATATAATGGAGGGGCTCGGGGGGTTTATATATATATATAGTATATAATGGAGGGGCTCGAGGGGTTATATATATATATATATAGTATATAATGGAGGGGATCGGCGGGGGAGGGGGTTATATATATAGTATATAATGGAGGGGCTCGGCGGGGGAGGGGTTATATATATAGTATATAATGGAGGGGCTCGGGGGGGGGCGAGGTTTATATATATAGTATATAATGGAGGAGATCGGGGGGTTTATATATATAGTATATAATGGAGGGGCTCGGCGGGGGAGGGGTTTATATATATAGTATATAATGGAGGGGCTCGGCGGGGGAGGGGTTATATATATAGTATATAATGGAGGGGCTCGGGGGGGCGAGGTTTATATATATAGTATATAATGGAGGAGATCGGGGGGTTTATATATATAGTATATAATGGAGGGGCTCGGCGGGGGAGGGGTTTATATATATATAGTATATAATGGAGGGGCTCGGGGGGGTTATATATATATAGTATATAATGGAGGGGCTCGGGGGGGTTTATATATATAGTATATAATGGAGGGGCTCGGCGGGGGAGGGGTTTATATATATATAGTATACAATGGAGGGGCTCGGGGGGTTATATATATATATATAGTATATAAGGGAGGGGCTCGGGGGGTTATATATATATAGTAAATAATGGAGGGGCTCGGGGGTGGGATGGGTTTATATATATAGTATATAATGGAGGGGCACGGCGGGGGGAGGGGGTTATACATATAGTATATAATGGAGGGGCTCGGCGGGGGACGGGTTTATATATATAGTATATAATGGAGGGGCTCGGCGGAGGTTATATATATAGTATATAATGGAGGGGCTCGGGGGGGGGGGTTATATATATAGTATATAATGGAGGCGCTCGGGGGGGTTATATATATAGTATATAATGGAGGGGCTCGGCGGGGGACGGGTTTATATATATAGTATATAATGGAGGGGCTCGGCGGGGGTATATGTATAGTATATAATGGAGGGGCTCGGGGGGGTTATATATATAGTATATAATGGGGGGGTTCGCGGGTTTTTATATATATAGTATATAATGGAGGGGCTCGGGGGGAGGGCTTTATATATATAGTATATAATGGAGGGGCTCAGGGGGGTTTATATATATAGTACATAAAGAAGGGGCTCGGGGGGAGGGGTTTATATATATAGTATATAATGAAGGGGCTTGGGTGGGTTATATATATATAGTATATAATGGAGGGGCTCGGGGGTGGTTATATATATATAGTATATAATGGAGGCCCTCGGGGGGGGTTATATATATAGTATATAATGAAGGGCCTCTAGGGGCGGGGTTTGTATACATAGTATATAATGGAGGGGCTCGGGGGCGGTTTGTATATATAGTATATAATGAAGCGTCTCGGGGGGGTTTATAAATATAGTATATAATGGAGGGATCCGGCGGGGGAGGGGTTTATATATATAGTATATAATGGAGGGGGCTCGGGGGGGGTTATATATATATAGTATATAATGGAGAGGCTCGGGGGGGGTTTGTATATATAGTATATAATGGAGGGGGGTTTATATATATAGTATATAATGGAGGGGCTCGGGGGTGGTTATATATATAGTATATAATGGAGGGGCTCGGCGGGGGAGGGGTTTATATATATAGTATATAATGGAGGGGCTCGGGGGTTTTATATATATATATATATATATATAGTATATAATGGAGGGGCTCGGCGGGGGACGGGTTTATATATATAGTATATAATGGATGGGCTCGGGGGGGTTTATATACATATATATATAATATATAATGGAGGGGCTCGGCGGGGGAGGGGTTTATATATATAGTATATAATGGAGGGGCTCGGGGGGGTTTATATATATATAGTATATAATGGAGGGGCTCGGGGGGGGGTTATATATATATAGTATATAATGGAGGGGCTCGGCGGGGGTTATATATATAGTATATAATGGAGGGGCTCGGGGGGGGTTATATATATAGTATATAATGGAGGGGGAGGGGGGGTTTATATATATAGTATATAATGGAGGGGCTGTGGGGGTTATATATATATAGTATATAATGGAAGGGCTCGGGGGGGTTTATATATATAGTTTATAATGGAGGGGCTCGGCGGGGTTTTATATATAGTATATAATGGCAGGGGCTCGGCGGGGGGTTATAGATATATATATATATAGTATATAATGGAGGGGCTGGGGGGGTTATATATATATATATATATAGTATATAATGGAGGGGCTCTGGGGGGTTTATATATATAGTATATAATGGAGGGGCTCGGGGGGGTTTATATATATATATAGTATATAATGGAGGGGCTCGAGGGGTTATATATATATATATATAGTATATAATGGAGGGGATCGGCGGGGGAGGGGGTTATATATATAGTATATAATGGAGGGGCTCGGCGGGGGAGGGGTTATATATATAGTATATAATGGAGGGGCTCGGGGGGGGCGAGGTTTATATATATAGTATATAATGGAGGAGATCGGGGGGTTTATATATATAGTATATAATGGAGAGGAGATCGGGGGGTTTATATATATAGTATATAATGGAGGGGGCTCGGCGGGGGAGGGGTTTATATATATATAGTATATAATGGAGGGGGCTCGGGGGGGTTATATATATATATATAGTATATAATGGAGGGGCTCGGGGGGGGGTTATATATATAGTATATAATGGAGGGGCTCGGCGGGGGAGGGGGTTTATATATATATAGTATATAATGGAGGGGCTCGGGGGGGGTTATATATATATATATAGTATATAAGGGAGGGGCTCGGGGGGTTATATATATATAGTAAATAATGGAGGGGCTCGGGGGTGGGACGGGTTTATATATATAGTATATAATGGAGGGGCACGGCGGGGGAGGGGGTTATATATATAGTATATAATGGAGGGGCTCGGCGGGGGACGGGTTTATATATATAGTATATAATGGAGGGGCTCGGCGGGGGGTTATATATATAGTATATAATGGAGGGGCTCGGGGGGGGTTATATATATAGTATATAATGGGGGGGGCTCGCGGGTTTTTATATATATTATATATAATGGAGGGGCTCGGGGGGAGGGCTTTATATATATAGTATATAATGGAGGGGCTCAGGGGGGTTTATATATATAGTACATAAAGAAGGGGCTCGGGGGGAGGGCTTTATATATATAGTATATAATGAAGGGGCTTGGGTGGGTTATATATATATAGTATATAATGGAGGGGCTCGGGGGGTGGTTATATATATATAGTATATAATGGAGGCCCTCGGGGGGGGTTTATATATATAGTATATAATGAAGGGCCTCTAGGGGCGGGGGTTTGTATACATAGTATATAATGGAGGGGGCTCGGGGGCGGTTTGTATATATAGTATATAATGAAGGGTCTCGGGGGGGTTTATAAATATAGTATATAATGGAGGGATCCGGCGGGGAGGGGTTTATATATATAGTATATAATGGAGGGGCTCGGGGGGGGGGGTTATATATAGTATATAATGGAGGGGCTCGGGGGGGGTTTGTATATATAGTATATAATGGAGGGGGAGGGGGGGTTTATATATATTAGTATATAATGGAGGGGCTCGGGGGGTGGTTATATATATAGTATATAATGGAGGGGCTCGGCGGGGGAGGGGTTTATATATATAGTATATAATGGAGGGGCTCGGGGGGTTTTATATATATATATATATAGTATATAATGGAGGGGCTCAGCGGGTGACGGGTTTATATATATAGTATATAATGGATGGGCTCGGGGGGTTTTTATATATATATATATATATATAGTATATAATGGAGGGGCTCGGCGGGGGAGGGGTTTATATATATAGTATATAATGGAGGGGCTCGGTGGGGGTTATATATATATAGTATATAATGGAGGGGCTCGGGGGGGGTTTATATATATATAGTATATAATGGAGGGGCTCGGGGGGTTATATATATATAGTATATAATGGAGGGGCTCGGCGGGGGGTTATATATATAGTATATAATGGAGGGGCTCGGGGGGGGGTTATATATAGTATATAATGGAGGGGGCTCGGGGGGGATTTATATATATAATATATAATGGAGGGGCTCGGGGGGTTATATATATATATAGTATATAATGGAGGGGCTCGGGGGGGATTTATATATATAGTATATAATGGAGGGGCTCGGGGGGTTATATATATATATATATATATATGGTATATAATGGAGGGGCTCGGCGGGGGAGAGGTTTATATATATAGTATATAATGGAGGGGCTCGGGGGGGGGGATTTATATATATAGTATATAATGGAGGGGCTCGGGGGGGTTATATATATATATAGTATATAATGGAGGGGCTCGGGGGTGGGGACGGGTTTATATATATAGTATATAATGGAGGGGCACGGCGGGGGAGGGGGTTATATATATAGTATATAATGGAGGGGCTCGGCGGGGGACGGGTTTATATATATAGTATATAATGGAGGGGCTCGGCGGGGGTTATATATATAGTATATAATGGAGGGGCTCGGGGGGGGTTATATATATAGTATATAATGGGGGGGCTCGCGGGTTTTTATATATATTATATATAATGGAGGGGCTCGGGGGGAGGGCTTTATATATATAGTATATAATGGAGGGGCTCAGGGGGGGTTTATATATATAGTACATAAAGAAGGGGCTCGGGGGGAGGGCTTTATATATATAGTATATAATGAAGGGGCTTGGGTGGGTTATATATATATAGTATATAATGGAGGGGCTCGGGGGTGGTTATATATATATAGTATATAATGGAGGCCCTCGGGGGGGGTTTATATATATAGTATATAATGAAGGGCCTCTAGGGGCGGGGTTTGTATACATAGTATATAATGGAGGGGCTCGGGGGCGGTTTGTATATATAGTATATAATGAAGGGTCTCGGGGGGGTTTATAAATATAGTATATAATGGAGGGATCCGGCGGGGGAGGGGTTTATATATATAGTATATAATGGAGGGGCTCGGGGGGGGGGTTATATATATAGTATATAATGGAGGGGCTCGGGGGGGGTTTGTATATATAGTATATAATGGAGGGGGGGAGGGGGGGTTTATATATATAGTATATAATGGAGGGGCTCGGGGGTGGTTATATATATAGTATATAATGGAGGGGCTCGGCGGGGGAGGGGTTTATATATATAGTATATAATGGAGGGGCTCGGGGGTTTTATATATATATATATATAGTATATAATGGAGGGGCTCAGCGGGTGACGGGTTTATATATATAGTATATAATGGATGGGCTCGGGGGGTTTTATATATATATATATATATATATAGTATATAATGGAGGGGGCTCGGCGGGGGAGGGGTTTATATATATAGTATATAATGGAGGGGCTCGGGGGGGGGTTATATATATATAGTATATAATGGAGGGGGCTCGGGGGGGTTTATATATATATAGTATATAATGGAGGGGCTCGGGGGGTTATATATATATAGTATATAATGGAGGGGCTCGGCGGGGGTTATATATATAGTATATAATGGAGGGGCTCGGGGGGGGGGTTATATATATAGTATATAATGGAGGGGCTCGGGGGGGGATTTATATATATAATATATAATGGAGGGGCTCGGGGGGTTATATATATATATAGTATATAATGGAGGGGCTCGGGGGGGATTTATATATATAGTATATAATGGAGGGGCTCGGGGGGTTATATATATATATATATATATAGTATATAATGGAGGGGCTCGGCGGGGGAGAGGTTTATATATATAGTATATAATGGAGGGGCTCGGGGGGGGATTTATATATATAGTATATAATGGAGGGGCTCGGGGGGTTATATATATATATAGTATATAATGGAGGGCTCGGGGGGTTATATATATATATAGTATATAATGGAGGGGCTCGGGGGGGTTTATATATATATATAGTATATAATGGAGGGGCTGGGGGGGTTATATATATATATATATAGTATATAATGGAGGGGCTCTGGGGGGTTTATATATATAGTATATAATGGAGGGGCTCGGGGGGTTTATATATATATATAGTATATAATGGAGGGGCTCGGGGGTTATATATATATATATAGTATATAATGGAGGGGATCGGCGGGGGAGGGGGTTATATATATAGGATATAATGGAGGGGCTCGGCGGGGGAGGGGTTATATATATAGTATATAATGGAGGGGCTCGGGGGGGGGGCGAGGGTTTATATATATAGTATATAATGGAGGAGATCGGGGGGTTTATATATATAGTATATAATGGAGGGGCTCGGCCGGGGAGGGGTTATATATATATAGTATATAATGGAGGGGCTCGGGGGGGTTATATATATATATATAGTATATAATGGAGGGGCTCGGGGGGGTTTATATATATAGTATTTTATGGAGGGGCTCGGCGGGGGAGGGGTTTATATATATATAGTATATAATGGAGGGGCTCGGGGGGGATTTATATATATATATAGTATATAAGGGAGGGGCTCGGGGGGTTATATATATATAGTAAATAATGGAGGGGCTCGGGGGTGGGACGGGGTTTATATATATAGTATATAATGGAGGGGCACGGCGGGGAGGGGGTTATATATATAGTATATAATGGAGGGGCTCGGCGGCGGATGGGTTTATATATATAGTATATAATGGAGGGGCTCGGCGGGGGTTATATATATAGTATATAATGGAGGGGCTCGGGGGGGGTTATATATATAGTATATAATGGGGGGGCTCGCGGGTTTTTATATATATAGTATATAATGGAGGGGCTCGGGGGGAGGGCTTTATATATATAGTATATAATGGAGGGGCTCAGGGGGGTTTATATATATAGTACATAAAGAAGGGGCTCGGGGGGAGGGCTTTATATATATAGTATATAATGGAGGGGCTCAGGGGGGTTTATATATATAGTACATAAAGAAGGGGCTCGGGGGGAGGGCTTTATATATATAGTATATAATGAAGGGGCTTGGGTGGGTTATATATATATAGTATATAATGGAGGGGCTCGGGGGGTGGTTATATATATATAGTATATAATGGAGGCCCTCGGGGGGGGGTTTATATATATAGTATATAATGAAGGGCCTCTAGGGGCGGGGTTTGTATACATAGTATATAATGGAGGGGCTCGGGGGGCGGTTTGTATATATAGTATATAATGAAAGGTCTCGGGGGGGGTTTATAAATATAGTATATAATGGAGGGATCCGGCGGGGGAGGGGTTATATATATAGTATATAATGGAGGGGCTCGGGGGGGGGGTTATATATAGTATATAATGGAGGGGCTCGGGGGGGGTTTGTATCTATAGTATATAATGGAGGGGGGAGGGGGGGTTTATATATATAGTATATAATGGAGGGGCTCGGGGGTGGTTATATATATAGTATATAATGGAGGGGCTCGGCGGGGGAGGGGTTTATATATATAGTATATAATGGAGGGGCTCGGGGGTTTTATATATATATATATATAGTATATAATGCAGGGGGCTCAGCGGGGGACGGGTTTATATATATAGTATATAATGGATGGGCTCGGGGGGTTTTATATATATATATAGTATATAATGGAGGGGCTCGGCGGGGAGGGGTTTATATATATAGTATATAATGGAGGGGCTCGGGGGGGGGGTTTATATATATATAGTATATAATGGAGGGGCTCGGGGGGTTATATATATATCGTATATAATGGAGGGGCTCGGCGGGGGTTATATATATAGTATATAATGGAGGGGCTCGGGGGGGTTATATATATAGTATATAATGGAGGGGCTCGGCGGGGGAGGGGTTTATATATATAGTATATAATGGAGGGGCTCGGGGGGGGGTTTATATATATAGTATATAATGGAGGGGCTTGGCGGGGGGTTATATATATAGTATATAATGGAGGGGCTCGGCGGGGGGAGGGGTTTATATATATAGTATATAATGGAGGGGCTCGGGGGGGGTTTATATATATATAGTATATAATGGAGGGGCTCGGGGGGGGTTTATATATATATAGTATATAATGGAGGGGCTCGGGGGGTTATATATATAGAGTATATAATGGAGGGGCTCGGCGGGGGTTATATATATAGTATATAATGGAGGGGCTCGGGGGGGTTATATATATAGTATATATTGGAGGGGCTCGGGGGAGGGATTTATATATATAGTATATAATGGAGGGGCTCGGGGGGTTATATATATATATATATATAGTATATAATGGAGGGGCTCGGGGGGGGGATTTATATATATAGTATATAATGGAGGGGCTCGGGGGGTTATATATATATATAGTAGATAATGGAGGGGCTCGGGGGGTTATATATATATAGTATATAATGGAGGGGCTCGGGGGGGGTTATATATATAGTATATAATGGAGGGGCTCGGGGGGGTTATATATATAGTATATAATGGAGGGGCTCGGGGGGTTATATATATAGTATATAATGGAGGGGCTCGGGGGGGTTATATATATATAGTATATAATGGAGGGGCTCGGGGGGGTTATATATATATATATATAGTATATAATGGAGGGGCTCGGGGGGGTTATATATATATAGTATATAATGGAGGGGCTCGGGGGGGTTATATATATATATAGTATATAATGGAGGGGCTCGGGGGGGTTATATATATATATAGTATATAATGGAGGGGCTCGGGGGGGGTTATATATATATATAGTATATAATGGAGGGGCTCGGGGGGTTTTATATATATATATAGTATATAATGGAGGCCCTCGGGGGCGAGGCGAGGGTTTTTATATATATAGTATATAATGGAGGGGCTCGGCGGGGGACGGGATTATATATGTAGTATATAATGGAGGGGCTCGGCGGGGGACGGGGTTATATATATAGTATATAATGGAGGGGCTCGGCGGGCGAGGGGTTTATATATATAGTATATAATGGAGGGGCTCGGCGGGGGACGGGGGTTATATATATAGTATATAATGGATGGGCTCGGCGGGGGCGGGGTTATATATATAGTATATAATGGATGGGCTCGGCGGGGGCGGGGTTATATATATATAGTATATAATGGAGGGGCTCGGCGGGGGACGGGGTTATATATATAGTATATAATGGAGGGGCTCGGGGGGGGGTTATATATATAGTATATAATGGAGGGGCTCGGCGGGGGACGGGGTTATATATATAGTATATAATGGAGGGGCTCGGGGGGGGACGGGGTTATATATATAGTATATAATGGAGGGGCTCGGCGGGGGACGGGGTTATATATATATAGTATATAATGGAGGGGCTCGGCGGGGGGAGGGGTTTATATATATAGTATATAATGGAGGGGGTTCGGGGGGTTATATATATATATATATATATATATAGTATATAATGGAGGGGCTCGGCGGGGGAGGGGTTTATATATATTGTATATAATGGAGGGGCTCGGGGGGGGGTTATATATATATAGTATATAATGGAGGGGCTCGGGGGGGTTTATATATATATAGTATATAATGGAGGGGCTCGGGGGGTTATATATATATAGTATATAATGGAGGGGCTCGGCGGGGGTTATATATATAGTATATAATGGAGGGGCTCGGGGGGTGGTTATATATAGTATATAATGGAGGGGCTCGGGGGGGATTTATATATATAATATATAATGGAGGGGCTCGGGGGGTTATATATATATATAGTATATAATGGAGGGGCTCGGGGGGGATTTATATATATAGTATATAATGGAGGGGCTCGGGGGGTTATATATATATATATATATATAGTATATAATGGAGGGGCTCGGCGGGGGAGAGGTTTATATATATAGTATATAATGGAGGGGCTCGGGGGGGGATTTATATATATAGTATATAATGGAGGGGCTCGGGGGGGTTATATATATATATAGTATATAATGGAGGGGCTCGGGGGGTTATATATATATATAGTATATAATGTAGGGGCTCGGGGGGGTTATATATATATATAGTATATAATGGAGGGGCTGGGGGGGTTATATATATATATATAGTATATAATGGAGGGGCTCTGGGGGGTTTATATATATAGTATATAATGGAGGGGCTCGGGGGGTTTATATATATATATAGTATATAATGGAGGGGCTCGGGGGGTTATATATATATATATATAGTATATAATGGAGGGGCTCGGCGGGGGAGGGGTTTATATATATAGTATATAATGGAGGGGCTCGGGGGTTATATATATATATATATAGTATATAATGGAGGGGATCGGCGGGGGAGGGGGTTATATATATAGGATATAATGGAGGGGCTCGGCGGGGGAGGGGTTATATATATAGTATATAATGGAGGGGCTCGGGGGGGGCGAGGTTTATATATATAGTATATAATGGAGGAGATCGGGGGGTTTATATATATAGTATATAATGGAGGGGCTCGGCCGGGGAGGGGGTTTATATATATATAGTATATAATGGAGGGGCTCGGGGGGGGTTATATATATATATAGTATATAATGGAGGGGCTCGGGGGGGTTATATATATAGTATATAATGGAGGGGCTCGGCGGGGGAGGGGTTTATATATATATAGTATATAATGGAGGGGCTCGGGGGGTTATATATATATATATATATAGTATATAAGGGAGGGGCTCGGGGGGTTATATATATATAGTAAATAATGGAGGGGCTCGGGGGTGGGACGGGTTTATATATATAGTATATAATGGAGGGGCACGGCGGGGGAGGGGGTTATATATATAGTATATAATGGAGGGGCTCGGCGGGGGACGGGTTTATATATATAGTATATAATGGAGGGGCTCGGCGGGGGGTTATATATATAGTATATAATGGAGGGGCTCGGGGGGGTTATATATATAGTATATAATGGGGGGGCTCGCGGGTTTTTATATATATAGTATATAATGGAGGGGCTCGGGGGGAGGGCTTTATATATATAGTATATAATGGAGGGGCTCAGGGGGGGTTTATATATATAGTACATAAAGAAGGGGCTCGGGGGGAGGGCTTTATATATATAGTATATAATGAAGGGGCTTGGGTGGGTTATATATATAGTATATAATGGAGGGGCTCGGGGGGTGGTTATATATATATAGTATATAATGGAGGCCCTCGGGGGGGTTTATATATATAGTATATAATGAAGGGCCTCTAGGGGCGGGGTTTGTATACATAGTATATAATGGAGGGGCTCGGGGGGCGGTTTGTATATATAGTATATAATGAAAGGTCTCGGGGGGGGTTTATAAATATAGTATATAATGGAGGGATCCGGCGGGGGAGGGGTTTATATATATAGTATATAATGGAGGGGCTCGGGGGGGGGGTTATATATATAGTATATAATGGAGGGGCTCGGGGGGGGTTTGTATATATAGTATATAATGGAGGGGGGGAGGGGGGTTTATATATATAGTATATAATGGAGGGGCTCGGGGGTGGTTATATATATAGTATATAATGGAGGGGCTCGGCGGGGGAGGGGTTTATATATATAGTATATAATGGAGGGGCTCGGGGGTTTTATATATATATATATATAGTATATAATGGAGGGGCTCAGCGGGGGACGGGTTTATATATATAGTATATAATGGATGGGCTCGGGGGGTTTTATATATATATATATATATATATGGTATATAATGGAGGGGCTCGGCGGGGGAGGGGTTTATATATATAGTATATAATGGAGGGGCTCGGGGGGGGGGGGTTTATATATATATATAGTATATAATGGAGGGGCTCGGGGGGGTTATATATATATCGTATATAATGGAGGGGCTCGGCGGGGGTTATATATATAGTATATAATGGAGGGGCTCGGGGGGGTTATATATATAGTATATAATGGAGGGGCTCGGCGGGGGGAGGGGTTTATATATATAGTATATAATGGAGGGGCTCGGGGGGGGTTTATATATATAGTATATAATGGAGGGGCTTGGCGGGGGTTATATATATTGTATATAATGGAGGGGCTCGGCGGGGGAGGGGTTTATATATATAGTATATAATGGAGGGGCTCGGGGGGGGTTTATATATATATAGTATATAATGGAGGGGCTCGGGGGGGTTTATATATATATAGTATATAATGGAGGGGCTCGGGGGGTTATATATATATAGTATATAATGGAGGGGCTCGGCGGGGGTTATATATATAGTATATAATGGAGGGGCTCGGGGGGGGTTATATATATAGTATATATTGGAGGGGCTCGGGGGAGGGATTTATATATATAGTATATAATGGAGGGGCTCGGGGGGTTATATATATATATATAGTATATAATGGAGGGGCTCGGGGGGATTTATATATATAGTATATAATGGAGGGGCTCGGGGGGTTATATATATATAGTATATAATGGAGGGGCTCGGGGGGGTTATATATATAGTATATAATGGAGGGGCTCGGGGGGGTTATATATATAGTATATAATGGAGGGGCTCGGGGGGTTATATATATAGTATATAATGGAGGGGCTCGGGGGGGTTATATATATAGTATATAATGGAGGGGCTCGGGGGGGTTATATATATATAGTATATAATGGAGGGGCTCGGGGGGTTATATATATATAGTATATAATGGAGGGGCTCGGGGGGGTTATATATATATATAGTATATAATGGAGGGGCTCGGGGGGGGTTATATATATATATAGTATATAATGGAGGGGCTCGGGGGGGTTATATATATATATAGTATATAATGGAGGGGCTCGGGGGGGTTATATATATATATAGTATATAATGGAGGGGCTCGGGGGGGGTTATATATATATATAGTATATAATGGAGGGGCTCGGGGGGTTTTATATATATATATATATATAGTATATAATGGAGGCCCTCGGCGGGCGAGGGGGTTTTTATATATATAGTATATAATGGAGGGGCTCGGCGGGGGACGGGATTATATATATAGTATATAATGGAGGGGCTCGGCGGGGGACGGGGTTATATATATATAGTATATAATGGAGGGGCTCGGCGGGGGACGGGGTTATATATATAGTATATAATGGAGGGGCTCGGCGGGCGAGGGGTTTATATATATAGTATATAATGGAGGGGCTCGGCGGGGGACGGGGTTATATATATAGTATATAATGGATGGGCTCGGCGGGGGGCGGGGTTATATATATAGTATATAATGGATGGGGCTCGGCGGGGACGGGGGTTATATATATAGTATATAATGGAGGGGCTCGGCGGGGGACGGGGTTATATATATAGTATATAATGGAGGGGCTCGGGGGGGGGGGTTATATATATAGTATATAATGGAGGGGCTCGGCGGGGGACGGGGTTATATATATAGTATATAATGGAGG